>VWZL01001677.1:493110-514536 GCA_013396915.1 Stercorarius parasiticus
CAAGATGGCGGCGCCCGGCGCGACCTTCCGCCGGCTGCTGCCGCTGGGCCGCTGTCTGCCCTCCCGCCTGCCGCTCACCGCCGCTGCCCGGGCGTACGGCGTGCGGGCCTCCGCCACTGGCGAGCTAGTGACGCACACGGGGCAGGTGAGTGGGTGGGCCCGCGGCGGGAGAAGGAGGAGGAGGGTGGGGGCGGCGGCTCGGGGCTCGGTGCTGCTGCTGCTGCGCCGCCCGGGCAGGGCGGNCCGCTGTGGAGGCTGAGGGGGGAGGGCCGGCGGGGCGCGGTGGGGAGGCTCTCTCCCTGCCGTCACTGCCCTCGAACGTAAATAAACACAAAACGTGAATTTCCCGGTTTGTCTCACCTTCCAGATGGCAGTGTCGATCAAGGAACAGTATTATAAGTAATTTATAACAGTATTTTAACAGTATTATAAGTAACAAATCTTATGTTTGCCCCTATGATCAGAGCTAAGGCTTCTGTTTACTGGCTTTAAACCCCCCCACCCCCTTTCTTTCCTGCTTTCCAACTGAAAATTTATTTTCCTGTGTGAGAGAAATTGAAACTACTTTTTTTGTGCTGTACATACTGGTAAGATACTGGATGCAATACTTGAAACTGAGGAAACGATTTATTTAGTCTTGACGGTGCTGTAAGCCCATGTGATCTTTGTTTATAATTATTACTTTTTCAATAAGATAAGGTTTATTTTATACTTCAGGTATACGAAGAAAAGGATTATCGAAGAGTTAGATTTGTTGGACGACAAAAGGAGGTAATTCATTCTACTTTTACTATTGGGACAGGGGGTGGCTTGTGGGTTTTTTATACCTGGTACCGATGTCCTCAACTTGATTGTTATTCTAAAAAAACCCAAACAAACAAAAAAAGAAAAAACATACCAACCAAACCCAAAAACCACAACCAAAACTAAACTGTTTTGGATTTCAGTGTTTTTTTTCACTGCAGTGAAAAGTCTTCTTTTAAGACAGCTTATAGTAGCTTCTGTGTACCTCCCTACTTTGGGCAAATTTGGAACGTTCAAGACTTGCCTACCCCTATTAGGTGCTACATTTAGGCTGTGGAAGTTGTAGGCATTTGAGCATCTTAAACTTGGACTAGTTTTTGTTTTAAGCATGTGTATTAAGAAAACTTTAAGCATATTTTTAGTGCCATTTATGTTCAGAAAAATTACATAATTAAATGCTCTGCCCAATTGTCCACCTATATATCTGTTTAAATGTATGTTTTGAAGCTTAATTTGCTTCTGCGTAGTTAAAATCTTGATCTTGACTGAAATTGAGTTTGTAGTGAGGCCACTTCATTTCCAGAGCCTGGGAAGCATTTGCTGAAACAGTGATGTAACAAATAAAACTAAAATTTAGAGTATTTTGAAATAACAAAGCCTCAAAGGCAAAGTCCAGTAACACCAGCATCAGACAAATGTGCTACTGTGAAGTTATTTTGTGGGCCTGTTGCTGCTGCTTATCAATAGAGTGGGTACATGAAATTGTAAGTCCTTTAGCACCGAGTTCTAATGATTGAGCAGCACAGCTCCCTGAGGGATCTGCTGCCCTTTGGGAGAGAAGCAGAGATTGTTTCAGCTAACTTGTATTCCTCAGTGCCCGAGCATCTGATTAGTGCCTTACTGTTAATGCTATAAATGTGTTTGTATAGTTGAGGCATTAAATATAAGGTGGGGGGGATTTTTAATGTAGTCGCATATAATTATTCCCTTCCTAAATTAACCCAAACTAATTATGCTAGTTTCTGAGTTTTCTTATTGGGTTTACCTCATTGTATCATGGATACAATTTAACTCGTGCTGTGTGGCAAAAATAGGGATTCTATGTGGGAAATAGTTAAATTAAAATGTCACTTAAAACGCTGAAGTGATTTACTTCTGGGAGGACAGTGGCAAAGTAGGTTTCTCCCAAATGCAATGCCTGTTTCTGTGCTACTTCTGTAGCTGTAGGAAACTCTCCTTGAGCCTAATTCTCCGTAGGGCGCAGGTCCCTTTGTGCCTTTGCCAGCAGCTTATTTTGGACTCACTATTTGTGTGGTGAGGAGCACCCAGGGTTTTTAGTTCGGGCCAGTTCCTCCGCCTCCAGCAAAAGCCGAGCTTTAAGTCTGCTGAGCAAGGTTTAATGCTANTGGGCCGTGTCTGGCAGCGCCTACGGGAAAACGCCGCTGGGGCTGCGAGCGGCAGCCTCGTGTGGTGCCTGCTGTGTGGATGAACGCGCCGGGGTTGTGCGTAGGGAGAAGCTAAGACGCGGTTTCATTAAAAAAACTGTTAATTTGGGTCAGGGTCATTAGCCATGAGCGGACGTTGCTCCTATGTCGGTGCCTCGTGACTCCATGGGATCTGTGTTCATTAATGCTGGACCTGGGCCTGCCACCCGGGAGGCCGCTGTGGAGGCTGAGGGGGGAGGGCCGGCGGGGCGCGGTGGGGAGGCTCTCTCCCTGCCGTCACTGCCCTCGAACGTAAATAAACACAAAACGTGAATTTCCCGGTTTGTCTCACCTTCCAGATGGCAGTGTCGATCAAGGAACAGTATTATAAGTAATTTATAACAGTATTTTAACAGTATTATAAGTAACAAATCTTATGTTTGCCCCTATGATCAGAGCTAAGGCTTCTGTTTACTGGCTTTAAACCCCCCCACCCCCTTTCTTTCCTGCTTTCCAACTGAAAATTTATTTTCCTGTGTGAGAGAAATTGAAACTACTTTTTTTGTGCTGTACATACTGGTAAGATACTGGATGCAATACTTGAAACTGAGGAAACGATTTATTTAGTCTTGACGGTGCTGTAAGCCCATGTGATCTTTGTTTATAATTATTACTTTTTCAATAAGATAAGGTTTATTTTATACTTCAGGTATACGAAGAAAAGGATTATCGAAGAGTTAGATTTGTTGGACGACAAAAGGAGGTAATTCATTCTACTTTTACTATTGGGACAGGGGGTGGCTTGTGGGTTTTTTATACCTGGTACCGATGTCCTCAACTTGATTGTTATTCTAAAAAAACCCAAACAAACAAAAAAAGAAAAAACATACCAACCAAACCCAAAAACCACAACCAAAACTAAACTGTTTTGGATTTCAGTGTTTTTTTTCACTGCAGTGAAAAGTCTTCTTTTAAGACAGCTTATAGTAGCTTCTGTGTACCTCCCTACTTTGGGCAAATTTGGAACGTTCAAGACTTGCCTACCCCTATTAGGTGCTACATTTAGGCTGTGGAAGTTGTAGGCATTTGAGCATCTTAAACTTGGACTAGTTTTTGTTTTAAGCATGTGTATTAAGAAAACTTTAAGCATATTTTTAGTGCCATTTATGTTCAGAAAAATTACATAATTAAATGCTCTGCCCAATTGTCCACCTATATATCTGTTTAAATGTATGTTTTGAAGCTTAATTTGCTTCTGCGTAGTTAAAATCTTGATCTTGACTGAAATTGAGTTTGTAGTGAGGCCACTTCATTTCCAGAGCCTGGGAAGCATTTGCTGAAACAGTGATGTAACAAATAAAACTAAAATTTAGAGTATTTTGAAATAACAAAGCCTCAAAGGCAAAGTCCAGTAACACCAGCATCAGACAAATGTGCTACTGTGAAGTTATTTTGTGGGCCTGTTGCTGCTGCTTATCAATAGAGTGGGTACATGAAATTGTAAGTCCTTTAGCACCGAGTTCTAATGATTGAGCAGCACAGCTCCCTGAGGGATCTGCTGCCCTTTGGGAGAGAAGCAGAGATTGTTTCAGCTAACTTGTATTCCTCAGTGCCCGAGCATCTGATTAGTGCCTTACTGTTAATGCTATAAATGTGTTTGTATAGTTGAGGCATTAAATATAAGGTGGGGGGGATTTTTAATGTAGTCGCATATAATTATTCCCTTCCTAAATTAACCCAAACTAATTATGCTAGTTTCTGAGTTTTCTTATTGGGTTTACCTCATTGTATCATGGATACAATTTAACTCGTGCTGTGTGGCAAAAATAGGGATTCTATGTGGGAAATAGTTAAATTAAAATGTCACTTAAAACGCTGAAGTGATTTACTTCTGGGAGGACAGTGGCAAAGTAGGTTTCTCCCAAATGCAATGCCTGTTTCTGTGCTACTTCTGTAGCTGTAGGAAACTCTCCTTGAGCCTAATTCTCCGTAGGGCGCAGGTCCCTTTGTGCCTTTGCCAGCAGCTTATTTTGGACTCACTATTTGTGTGGTGAGGAGCACCCAGGGTTTTTAGTTCGGGCCAGTTCCTCCGCCTCCAGCAAAAGCCGAGCTTTAAGTCTGCTGAGCAAGGTTTAATGCTAGGTTTTAATTGTGAAGTTGAAATTTACATGTTAAATACTGAAACCATCCTCATCTGTGCTTATTAATGGGATCTCTCTCTAGGGGCTTTGCTGTTACCCTATGGATCCCCCAGTGCGTTTCAGCTGCTGGTATTAAGGTTTCATAGCCGCGTCTGTAGTCCAAACGTTGTCATGTTTCTGAAGCTAAAGCTAGCCTGCGGAATTGGTGACTGTACTTTCTCAGTTGGTTCTTGCCTTCGGTATGCTCTGGGTGGTCGAGCCTGGCTTGTGATCAGCCCAGTCCAGCCTCAGCGGCTTTCTTGTCTGGGGATGCAGTCTCTGGACACAGGTGCCCTCAATGAGGACATCTGGGCCCGTGCCTGGGTGCTGCATGTGGCCTCTCCAGGTGGTGGCCAGGCACAGGGGCATGGGCCCAGAGTTAGCTGAGTATTGTCCTCTCAGTTCTACCAGCCTAATTGTTAATGAAATCCATGCGTGTTAGCTAAAATTGTTGCTATCTGTGCTGAATGTGCATAACTGGGAGATTGGTGCTCTCTGGCAAGGGCCCAAAGCAAGTAGCTGTGAGAAGACTTGAGCGCGGCAGCTGTGAACCTGCATCTGCTGCAGTCTGACTAGAGTCAACCTGCCCTTGTACAATCCTGAAGGTACTACGGGACCCTTTTTGACACCACCATTCCCGCTTCGGCTCTACCCTTTCTGTTGGGCTGGTACAGCAGCTGAAGCTGTGAGGGGAACTTACCCCAGAGCTGGTCCGGTTTAAATATGAACTCCTGCCTCTCCTCTGTATCTTTGTACCTGGGTTTATTCCAGGTTTGGTTTTCTCTGTCAGTCTTGCAGACCATTTACTGGCACAGGCGAGTAGGTGGAAAGAAGCAGCAATGGGATTGTCAAACTGGTGCTATGGCCAGGAAAAAAAATTGCTCATTGAATTATGCATTGGGCGAGGAGCATTTGAGTGTGCCTTCTTTGGGTGTGCGTATTTGTCATGGTTTGACCCTAGCTGGCAACTAGGACCACACAACCACTTGCCCACTCCCCCATACCACCATATGGTATGGAATATCTCTTTGGTCAGTTGAGGTTAGCTGTTCTGGCTGTGTTTCCTCCCAACTTTTTGTGCACTCCCAGACTACTCACTGGCAGGACGGTGTGAGGAACAGAAAAGGCCTTGATTACTTGACAACAACCAAAACCATCTGTATCTCACCAACGCTATCTTCATCCCAAATCCAAAACATAGCACTATACCAGCTGCTAGTAAGAAAGTCAATTCTATTCCAACTGAAACCATTTTATGTTCTTGCATGTATAACATTGCCTTTGAAAAAGCTGTCCCCTCCTGGAGCGTGTTTCGTGGAGGGGTAGGGGTGTTTGTCTGCTCAGTGCTGGCTGGGAGCGGGTTTGGAAGTGGCTGGTGTGGGTGAGGGAGGAAAGTGCTGTGGCTGGGTGCTCTGAGTCCTGATGAGGCACAAGTTGCTGTGTCACAGGCCTGTCCAGAGGTGGGTACGTTTGCCAGGCCACGTAGGCGTGCTCCAGGAAAAAGCCCTACTTGTCAATGATATGCATGTTCAGGAAGTGTAGGCAAGATGGATTTACAGAGTGACATAGTGACGTTTAGAGGCTTTTCTTTTTTCTGACTGTTGATAATGCACCATGTTCATGTTATCCTGAGGTTCCTGTGCAGTGATAGAATAAGGTGCATGGTGAGAGGCTCTAAATTACCGGCAGTTTTTTTTATCTCATTCCTCACCTTACTTGTCCCACCATTATTTCTGAATTTATCAGCAGTAAGTCTTTTGCAATTTTTATCATGTAGTCACTAAAGCACAATACAGACACAGTGTCAGTTAAATATCTTCTGTTCTTGGCCGCTTGTTCCTACTCACCGCTCTGCTGAATCTGCTGAGGTCGCGTTGTAAACCTGAGCACTGATGTGGCCTGTGTGTCAGGGGAAAGGGATCGCTTCGCAGAATTTAACATCCTTAGTTCACTGATCTGGCTTATAGCATGCCCAAAGAGTTGGTGAAGGAGGTGGGAGGAAACCCATGCAGGAACTTCTCAAGATGTCTGAAGTGGAACTGCCTGGGGAGGTGGTGAATAGGAATTGGTTTCTGTCTGAGTGGGGAAGGTATCTGAAAGTTTCATTTTTCTTTTACAGGTGAACAAGAATTTTGCAATTGATTTGATAGCAGAGCAGCCTGTGAGTGCAGTTGAAAGCAGAGTGATATCATGTGATGGTGGTGGTGGAGCTTTGGGACATCCTAAAGTGTACATAAACTTGGTAATATCTTTGTTCTGCGTATAGCATGTTTTGCCTGTAAATTCTCGTTTGTAAGATTATCTGCTTTTTGGCATGTTAGTTTAACAAAGTAAAAGGAGTAACCACCGGAAAAGCTCATTTTATTTGGTGCTTAATATAAAATTAAGATTTCTACTCAGAAGAGTTAGAGGGCTTCCACTTGAAGTTACAGAAATTTCTTTTTGAAATTTTGATTTGTTTGATAGACAGTAATTTTTTTGGAAAAAATTAACTGAAGTAATATGTACAATCAGTGCCCTGAGACCAAAAAATAACATGCTTGCTGTGTTTTGAGACACACTAATTATTTAAATGCCACCATGGAGACTGAGGATACATTTGCAGTATTTTTAGGAATATGCGGTTTATTTTGAATCTTTTAAGCTCAAGGAAAAAAAGAGGGGGGAAAAAAAAAACCAAACAAAAAACCAAAACAGTCTCTTTCCTTCCAAAAGGACTCTTTCAGTCTTTGGGAATCTTGGTAGTACTGAAGACTGAACATTTCAATCATGGTCAGAGAATCAATGAAGAATAAAGGTCATCTTATCCTCCTGTTGACAGTAGTGATAGTTTCCAGTATATTCTTATTCTAGAGAGTAAAAATATTGAGGTTAGTTGCATATGACCTCAGTGGAATCAGTGATGACCTGTTGTTTAGGTGCTGTTCTCAGGCAGACCTTGACTGCAGATGTCTTAAAATTTTTGCTTGCTCACCTAAACTTTGACATTTGCTTAATACCCAAAAGAATGGTGGGGGAGAGCTGGTGTCCTTCAGTGTCAGTGTTGTTATGACTCCAAATGTTAATCAACAGCATTTCTGTTTTGAACAATGTTAAGACCTTTTGTAATAATTCATTTTACATTATTCAAAGTTAAATGCTCGAAGGTTCTAATTCATAACACTCAGGAAGCTTGTGCTCTTCAGTCTTAAACTTGTGTAGCACGCTGCTGATCGGTTGCATTTATGTTGACTTGTTTCACCTGTACCATGCTATTCTTGAAGAATGCATTAGTTTTTGTGAATTTTGAGATCTTTTTGTGTTAGCCATCAAATTACAAGATGTTTGTGGTTTAGTTCTTGAAAGCTAATGTTTGTGGTTTAGTTCTTGAAAGCTGATGTCTGCAAACAGAGAATGGTATTAGACCAGCTTGTTTCCCCTTGCCCTGGCAATTGAAAACCAGGCTTTTGGGGTGGAGGGTAGTCTGGATTTTTCACTTCTAATCCTTTATTAAGGAAGAGAAACTATGAGTTTACTTTATTTCATGACTGCAAATAGTTATGTTGCTAAATAACAGAAGATCCTTGAGTGTAACTGTCTTGTGTTTTGTTGTGTTAGGAAGGACTTCAACAACAGCTCACAGTCACACTTCTAAACTTAAAAAAAAAATATGTATCTTTTGGAGAGAGTAACATTTTAAACAGAATTAACTGCTGCTTTTCTCCAAAACATTTTCTTTCAGAATTTCTCCCAGCATTCTACTGAATTTTCCTCCTTCCTGCAACTAACTCTGTCAGCTTACATTACTGGCCAAAATTCCTGTCTAGATATAACGTGGAAAGGCCAAATTCTCTTCTGTATTAAAATAATTATGAAATGATCTTTTCAGAAGACTGAAACAGATATGACCAAACTGACTTAAGTTGTTCAGTTCAGTACGAGGATCCTTTATTGCTGAAGAGATATCACTTGGCTTGACTTTAAAATTATACTGTTGAGATTAGACCTGGTAGTTAAAAGGCTGGGAGAAGGGACACTGTGTAGGATATAGAAATGAAGCATGAACCTCATTTCATTGTTCTTACTTCCAGTGTTTCAAATAAGATTAAATTCTGTACTTCAGCTATATTGATCTGTTTTAAGAGGGTGCATGTAAATAAGAGAAAATTTGTAATTTCTGAAAGTTTTATAAAGTGAAACCAGCATTTATTGTATTTTTATATTTTTGCAGGACAAAGATACAAAGACCGGAACATGTGGCTACTGCGGACTTCAGTTTAAACAGAAACATCATTGAAAGATTAGCCTTGTGTGCTTGCAGATTTCTGTTCAGATGTTAATGCTTAACAGTAAATAAACACTGTATTTAGACACCCAAGATTAGTACTAGTGTTTATCTTAATGTTTATCTTAACTATGGAAGGTCCAGTCTGTACCTTTTTAAAATCTAGCTTGTCAAGTATTTGAGAGCTGAATGGTGTTACAATATCTGCTTTGTATTTAATTTGGTTTTCATCAAACGAATGTCCTGCCTGGTTTGGCAGACTTCTCACAGACTTGTAAGTGGCCCTTGGCTGCAGCATAGGTTTGGTTTTTACTGGGTAGATTTGTATTCTTTTCAACACTGAATTGGATGTAAATGTTCACGGGGGATTAATTATCCTAGGTGTTTGTCTTTTTGGCATTGTTTGATACTCTTAATTTGTTCATGGCCTAGTATCTATAGCTAGATTCACAAACAGAAGCACAAAGATGTTATGATATTCAGCATTACAACTCACCTGGAAGCAAGATTGTCATCCCTGAATTAAGTAGCTACAGTTGCTGCTTGTTTAAAAGAAACAGCCAGTGCCTTAGAATGGTAATCAGTGTGAGCTAGAGAGCTGCCTAAACTGGCACACGTGAAAGTTGTGAAAGCATTTGTCCTCCAGTTGAGAGGATCAGAATGTAAATACCTGATTCTGCTGGGGATTCACACCCTTGAAAGCTCTTCAGGAACTGGGTCTTGTCAAACTCAAAGTAGGGATTGCTCCATTACAGGTAGCAGCTTCTGTTCCTTTAATACAGACAATCTGACAATGAGAGCATCCACCTATGTGTAATGCTACCTAGGCTGTGTGAGGCTGGTTGTAGGACTTCATCTGCCTTTCTGCTTAATTTCACTTATGTAGCATTCCATCATATAAGGATAACTCTCAAACAGTGCGTGTCTCTGGAGAAGGAGGATCCGAGCTTTGGTCTGTGCTTCAGAGAGCATTTTAATCTGTCAGTGAGTGACTTTTTTCGTTCTCTTTTTTTTTTTTTTTAAAGCTGGTGATGGAACATGGTCCCAGGTAGCAATTGCTTCTTGGCCAAAGTTTAATGGAGCGTGATTCTAAACCTGCTGTTTATGTTGCTTTAGTTAAATTGATGTGGTGGTATCAAATTGAACCAGATTATGTGGCCCTGCAGCTGCTTAACTTGCTTGTGTCAATTTATAGATGATGTTGAATCAACACAGGCTTAAAGCAAGGTTTGAACTATTCTGTCTATAGAAGTTGTGTGATTAGAGGTTCTACTGCAATTACTCACATGTACACCCTTCCTCTTTTTTCATTCATTCCACCTGTAAGAGCTTAACCTCCCTTTCTGTCTCTTCCCCTTCTTCCACCTTCCCTCTCTTATTCCCCTTTCCATTGCTGCTGGTTTCAGTGATCGTCTGACTGGCCTTCAGTTCATTCTTTGTGATGACTTAGATTTAAGAAGTAATGTTAGAGCTATGCATTGTAAATTCAGTGTAGGTTATTGAGCACTGACTCTATAAAGACAGGGTCTGACTGAGGGTAGATGGCTGTTATGATGGTTGTAGTTTTGTAATGTTAGTGCAGTGGCCAAGTTCAAGAAGACTTAGTGTATGTTGCATTTTGAGTAGCACCTGAGCACCTACAAAGATGACAAAGGATCCTTTCATAAAACCTAGTAACTTGCATTCAGCCTATCTGACCATATGCAAATGGTTTGTCAACTGAGGACAAATGTGACATTATAGATAGTGTTCTGGTAATTCCATCTCATGCTCTAGATATAAAATAATTACTTGAACTTGCAGTGTCTGTCTGTAAGCATAAATCTGGTTGCTTTTTAGTCTGGCTCTCTACCAGTTCATAGAGCGTCTTGGCTGGCACAGACCTCTCGTGGTGCAGTCATCTCTGTAAGGAGACCTGAAACAAGTATTCGTATGTTGCCCTCTTCCTTGGGCCTTTGATTTTCTTATGAATAATACATCTGTTTAGATCACTACTGCTGCTCATAATAAATTAACAATGTTTAAATTGGCACGGCGTCTGCTGAGGACCCAGACAAATCCCATCCCACTGATCTCAACCATGGAATGCTGTTCTTGGACATTCTCCCTAAAGTACTTGTGATATGTGACGCTGTTGACAACAGCAAAACAAAGAAGGTCTCTACTTCGCTCTGGTGATCTTCGTAGGAAAACTTCAGAGTTTGCTTCTTATTGTTTCCTATGTGCTAAGTTTGTATATCTAGGTGGGGATGGCTGTTTATATGAAGCCTTGCACTTTGAGCCACACCATCTTGCATACCTGCAGAAAGGCCAGCCTTGATCTTCAAGAAAAAGTGAGGAAAAGCAGAAACTTATACTGTGGTGGTTGCAAACAGGTACATGTGAAAACAGACCTATGAGGACAGACTAAAGCACATCAGTATCAAAGCAAGGATAGACTAAAACACAGTGGTGTCAGATCAGCATTACAGCTCTCAGGCAACAAATTCAGACTAGAAAGCAATATGGAATAAAACTTTCAGACTTAAGTTCTATCAGTCACTGTTTTGTTCTTTGTAGATAATTAGCTCTGGCTGGAACTATAGTCTCGTACTCTGCCAGAGTACAAACCATAGTTTATACTGTCACTGTGGAAATACAAAGTATTCTACATTGATGTGTAGCTTGTCTTAACAACTGTATCTTGCTGTTACCTATTAAAACCATATAGCTTTTTTTCCTCTACTGCCACATTTATTAAGTTTTTCTTGGTAAAAATCGCTATGTATTTAAACTTCCAAAAAAAAAAGGGCCGTCTGTCCTTTTCCCCATATTACTTGGTAGCTATATGTCCACTTCTTTCAGTCATGGAAGTTGCTCTTGTAACAGGCTTCTCCAAATCAGCAAATATTATCCCTATACTACTTTCTGACCTGCCAGTAACACTTGCACTGTTTATTTAATGCTGTTGCAAGTATCAGATAAAATGCAGCATACTGTAATAGCAATAGAAGTGTTTGGTTCTGCAATATCCACGTTGTTGGTATTCTTTGGTGTGTTTCCTGCTGTCAGGTCTACGTTGGTTTGAGAGGCACGTAAATATTTCTGTGGTGGTCTTGGAGTATGTAGTCTAAATTTAAAGCCAGGAATTCTTGAGGAGCACATCTGGCAATTTGGTCTTGCCAGTGGAACAGATTGATCAGGGGAAAAGGACCCTGCGTTCAGTTTGTTATAAAGTTCATGGCGTAAATTATAATGCGCCTTCCTCTCCAGAGGTCCATCAGGACTTGTGTAACTAGAGAAGAATAGCAGTTTCAGTTTTCATAAGCAGAAGCAATATAGTAGAGCAAGAAAAGTAGAATTAAAAACATGATATGTATCATTGCTGTAAATGTCACTCTGATTTGGTGGTTGTCCTTTCACATGCTTTTATTTTTGTCAAGCATTGTCCAGTGTTAGCAGCACATGCAGCAAGGTATGCCTTGAAGACCTTTGCATGCCCAGGTAGTGACAGCTTTCACTCCAGGCTTTCCAGGTCCCAAACCATTTTCTACTGACTGATTGCAGGGGGGGGTGTTGCAAGTGGAACATAATTATCAATTTTTCCATGTGCAAAGCAGCTCGTGGAGCTCAGGTGTTTGAGATACAGTGAATTTAACTGACAGTTGCAGGAAATATTTTTTCTGCTCCTGAAAGTTATGCAGTCGTTATTGATTATTCCAGGTTTGCATTGCCATCCATCACCATCCAAAATTGTCCATATTCAGGTGTCAAAAGTTGAGCTGACAAAGCAAAAATTGCCACAGGGAAGAACAGATTATGGAAGTGCAACAGAGGAAGCAAGAATGTAATCTGTGCAATACCGAAATGATGTGATGGAACACTGGGAATATTGCCTTAAAGCACCTCTCTTTTTTTAACGGGGCTGTTAGTTTCCCTTCGTGTGAAACAAATGCTGTGCAAATATATGTAACTGCACTTATCCATACACCTTCTGCTGATACAACATCCTGCTTTAGAAAGTCCTCTCCATCAGCCTGCTGTGCACACGTTTTTATTGATGTCCTGGCAACTGTATGCCAGGACTGATGCTATCAACAGCATTTTGTAGTGGAGGTATCGTTTTAACGATCGCTAGAATTCAAGCAAAAAGTTCTCATCCCTAAGCAGCGTGAATCCTGCTGAATTGAAAGTCGTGAAATGAAAATATATTTTACAAAACTAGCTGCAGCTTTTTTAGGTATTTTCTCACCTTTTATTAATGTTTGGCTTGGGGTGTAGTTTTGTCCTTTAAATTTTTTTAAATTTTCTTCCTGTTTTCATCCTTGTCCTCTTCCATGTTTCTGTTGCTTTCCCCCTGCAGTCCCTTTATTAAGGACTAGGTCTTTGAAAAAGCAATGCTTATCTTATAATAAAGCTGTCTCTTTGGAACAACCTCTAATGCCTGTTTCCCGCTTCAATACAAGAGTGCCTAATTCAAAAGCCTGAAGTGATCTAAGTAGGCAGTCATTTGGCTAGATTTTCTCTTAATGTTGTGCAGATCAAGAAATCTAGACTGCTTTCACTACAGTCATTAATAATTAAATGAGATCTCTTTATTTTGGACTAATTACAAATGTAGGAGAAAGATCTAAGGGGAAATTTGAGACTTTATAGTATAGCAACCTGGTAAAATATTGCATAAACTCTAATAGTCTTCACTTAAGATTTGACTTAACAGCAAATCATTTCCATTTGTGTTAAATTTATTTAAATATTAAAGTCACTGACTTTCATTGTCATGAATAACTTTCTAAGATTGAAATTTGTTTTCTCTATTGGAGATACAAAGAAGAGGGGAAAATTAGCGTAGAAGCCTGGTGTAGTATATTGGGACTGAATGTTTTAATTTGTTTGGGTTGGGTTTTTTGTTTGTTTTTTTTTTTTGGTTGGTTGTTTTTTTCTCCCAAAAGATGTAGTTAGAAACACACTCATGCTCTCACTCTAATTAAAGATTTTTCTGTCCATATATGTTCTACTAAACTTTGATTTGTTGTAGAAAGGAGTCAGTTTCAAGAAAATTTCAAGTAAGGGGAGGTCTTTGTTTCCAGGAAGGAATTGTTGATTAAGGGAAGGAGAAAAAACACAAGATGCATCTTGTCCCTCCTCTCTAAATAGTCTGCAATTGGTCACAGACCTATGATTTAGTACCTAATTAGACTTCTGGAATACCTTAATCTTTGGACCGTGCAGTGCTATTTGGAAGCTTTTCCCCCTTACAAAATGTAAAAAACCTAGTTCTTGCATATCAGTTGCTGAAAGGAAATCCGAAATATATTTTAGCCACTAAAAAATCGATTTATAAACAAATTGGGGTAAGAGTGACTGTAGCAGAAAACCTCAAATGGTGATACAAAACCTAAGCCCTAAGCGTCTGTTCGTTATCTGTAGTGAAAAAGGTAATGTTATATTGGAGAATTCTGATGTGATCAATGGATGGGTAGTGCAGATTTCATGTTAACAGTCCTAAATCTTAACCTAATTTGTTAAATTATGTCCTGAATTCTGACTTGAAACAGTAAGGTCAGGGACTTTCTTTTAGTGCCTTTTGATAAACAACTGTGAGGTGTTGTTTGGTTGGGTTGGTTTTTTGAGTGCTTTGCGTGGGTAGCGAGACTGTAAAAAAAATAACTTCTTTGGCAGCATGTGAGTAAATATGGAAAGCATCTTGAAGATGTCCCTGCTTACTGCGGGGGGTTGGACTAGATGACCTTTAAAGATCCCTTCCAACCCAACACATTCTATGATTCTATGATCTTGGGTAGGTGCTAAGGATAGACGTCTTGGTTAGTATAAAGTTGCTTTCGGTTTTGAATTTTAAGATGATAGAATGCCATTATCCCTTTTGTGTAATGAAGGCATGTTGGAAATACAGCAGTGTGATTGGAGAATGGGATCTGCCCGACCTAATTGTAACCTGGAGTGCCTGGGTGTAAGGAAGGTTGGACACTGAAAATGAAAGATTGTCAGAGGGAAAAAGGTTTTCCTCCACAAACATATTCTATGTGGCAAGGATTCCACTTTTGTCCCCAGCTGATAGTGAGCATAACTAAGGCCGATAAGAAGCACTGATTTACTTTATAATCAGAAAAAGTGCATTGGTCTAATGTGAGAGGGATGTGGTGAAACTGTGAAGTGATGTAAAAAGACAGGAAAATTCAAAGATTTATCCATTGTATAATTGTATAACAGGAAGTCAGTGAAATAATTTCCAGTAATAGGTACTCAAGGGGTTGCTCTTTAGTAGCTGCTAAATTTAGACGTTTTTAAATTGGCATGCCCAGACAATTAGTTTCAACAGGGCTGTCCAATGAGCTTCCTGGATCATTAATGTTGATTTTTGATAAGCTTTGAAATACTGGAGAAAGAGGACAAAAATGGCTAATGTGCCGACATTCAAAGGGGTAAAAGGCATGACCTGGGTAATTACATGTCTGTCAGCTTGACATCACTTCTGGGCAAAATAATAAGGGGCCTAATTAATAATGAATTAAAGAAGTGTTGTATAATTAGTGCCAATCAACATGAGTTATAGGAAAACCAGACCATGTCAAGCTAGCTCGATGTATTTTTGATGAAATTAGAAGTAGTGGTTGATAAAACTAGAAGTGTTAATGTAATATCCTCTGATTTTTGTGAAGATCAGGCTTGGTAGTAGTCCATATTTTGATTCAGAAATGAAAGTCTTGTGTAATCAACCAGCAACACTTCACATGTTTTACATGCATTAAAGGGTAGCTAATTCTTAGGTGTGAAAATGTCAGTGTAAAAAGAGACTCACGGCTGAAAGGATGGATTCCTCTTGGACTCTTGATGGCATCCTTTCTCAGCCCTATGGCACTTAGCTTCTTATCAGCGTCCTAAAAACCCATGTAACAGCTACTGATGGTTTGCCGAGGACTGAAAAGTTGAAGCATTGTTAAGTAAGGAAGAGGATTCAGCAGTGATATCATTTGCTGCCACTTACCCAGCCAAAGCTGGCACAAAGCTGAATGTGTTTCAGTGGAACGAACTGTACAGGAAAAATAAAATGCTGTCCCTATTTATTGAAAAAATGTATTTCTGTGAAGTGATAACTGCAACAGCCTGAGTTGTGATTTATCCTGGGTGAATAGCAACTTTAATGACTTCAGGTAACAGAAAGATTCACTATTGCATTTAATCGGTGGAATTTGTTGATCATCAGATCACTATGAGTTTCCAGTTCAACTTCGTGTCTTAAATCACTTTTATGAACTTTGGAGGAATAAATAGAGATGTATTGAGAAAGCATGTCTTTCTGAATTTGGCACAAGTGCATTTGTTACTTGAATACTCTGTCCAGTTTGAGGTCTACAGTTCATTAATTGATGTGGATAAACTAGAGAAAGTTCAGAGAAAGGCATGGCACTAATTACAAGAGTAGTGAAAAATCTAACAAGCTTCATCTTTGTGCTTCTTTATAAATGAGGTTAAGGGATGACTTGATTAGGGTCTACCAGTACAAATGCAAGGAACAAAACCTTGATAATGGCCTCTTTAGCTTGGCTAAAAAGGTTAAGACTAGTGGCTGGAAGACAAGCAGATTCAGGCCAGGGGAAAGAAGGCTTCACAATCAGTGTGATTTACCAAGGATTGCAGTAGATTCTGCAGCATTGCTGACTCTATTTTTAAGGTTGGTATTTTCTAAAATGTGTGTTAATTGAAAGAAGACTGGAATCTGGAAAACATGTTATAAAGTGTTATAAAGCTAATTAGATCATTGCAGTGGTCCTTTCTCAATTCGTAGAAATTAAGTACGCATCAGGCCAGAGACACTGGTTCCATTGAACAGTGGTGCTGTTAAAATAAGGCACAGAAAGGACTTTAACTTGTTTTCCCACAGAAATACCCTAGTAGTCTGAGGGATGGGGACTTGAACTCTCTGTTGCAAAAGTATCTCTAGCTTTGTAGCAATGTGGAAAAAGACCAAACCTCAAATCCTGATGTTTATCGTGATGAGGAATTGTCATCATCTGATCAGTGCCTACCAAACCCAGACAAACTAAAATAAAAAATTCGGAGCTTTAAGACATGGACAGTTAGAGGACTTCATATCTGCTCTTACTTTCTCAGTTAACAGAACATATGTGAAATCTGCTTTACTTTTTAGAATTAAAATGAAGGAGGATCATTTCCATTCAAACTTAGGTCCCAGCTTCCAAAGGTTATTGTAATTTATTTTTTTTTGTCAGTATTGCTTTTGTGGTGCTCTTGATACTATACTTTATTCTGGAATGAAGAGACTAGTACTTTTCTAAGCTTTGCTTACCCTCTTAAATGCCACTCTGAACTACAGTGGCTATTCAGGTTTTCCATGACTTTGATGAAGTAGCTACCATTCAGCATCTCCTATGTGTTGGGTATCTTCCTCAAGAAGAGTCATGGAACAAAGTGTTTACTGTTTAATCATGAAATGCCTGACATCTATGCCAATTAGCATAAATTAGAAGTCATCATATTGAGACATTTGGGGGGAGCCTAATACAATATTAGGGGAACCTGTACATATCAGTGAAATATCTGGCTTTATTAATGCTAAGAGTGACTGGAAGGATTTTTAAAGTATACTTTTAAAAAAAACAAAACCAAAACTACAACAATAATTCTTGACAGTGGTCTACATTAAAGAGATAAAAATACCAGAAATATTCAAAAGAGAGAAAATATTTAATAAATAATATCCTGTGATTAGAAAACATCTGGTACATTTATATTAAATGTTGATGAAATATATTCTATTCCAACAGTAAATGGAAAGGTTGTTAGGAATATACTCCTGGTAAAGACCTTTAGATTTGCGGTACTGGATAACATTGAACACAATTGTCTGAAGACCTTTCACTGTCACTGATATTGGCAGATCTAACCTCTTTGAACACAGGTAAGCCTTCAGAAAACTGCAAGAAAGCTAATACGGTAATATTTAAAGATGCTAAATGGAATAGTTGTTGATGGCAGCATCTTGCTGCTGGTTCTTTCTGTTTTCTACTTCATCAGAAGAAAGAGTCATTAGCACCTGGTTTTTCACCTCCTTGAAGGCTTTTATATACTGTATCCTATAACCTTTGTTGTCTTTTGCTAAGATGCACAGAATGAGGGTTTTTTGTGACTCAATACTCATCAGTTTTTCAACTTCTTAAAAATATGATTAGCTACAGTGAATATAATAACTTAGCATTAAGCACGTTGCTGTTGCATGCAGAAATAAAATATTGGGGAGGGAATCCCCTTTGTATACAAGGGAACACATTCACCTTCTTGGATAGCATAGTGCTGGAAGCTTATGCAGACTTAGTTGTCCGCTGTGCCCTCTAGATCCTCACTCACTGCAGTTCCTTTGCTACAGATTTGTTCTGTATGCTAGTTCTGTTCCTGACTCTGTGACCTTGCGCTTGATTGTATGAAATTTCATTGAGCTTAGATGTGCTCAGCTGAGTGATTCAAATCACTTTGTAAGCGGTTCTATCTCTCTCTTTTTTAATCCTCTGCAAATATTTGCGTAATCAGACGTGGTTTTGTATTTCTTTCTAATTCTGGATAGCAGTTTTGCTTGGTGTCAGGCCTTGCCTAATGAGAAACATCATTGTTTGATAAGGATTTCCTCATTTGCCACAACTCTGAAATTTGCCACCTAGCTATTTCTAATTTCATCTAATGATAGAAATATAACAATAGCATAAAACTTTCCCTAATATACTCAAAACATTTTCTGGCCTTACATCTTTTACAGTGTGGATTTTTCCTTGTGCCCTCTGTTCTTTAAGTTTTGTTTAATTTATGTAAACATTTTCTATATTCCCCCCTTTTTACTGTTTTTTATCTTTTATTTCAGTTGTTTTGTTATGATCATATGCATCAGTAGTTTATGTAGTTATTTGTGACTATGATCTGCTATTCCCTCTTAAAGCAGGCCCTTATCTCAGTTCTTAACTGACTGAAAAGTGCTGAAAATTTCAGAATAATTTTTTCTTCTGTATTGTTTTCTTTGCAAATATTGGGATGTGTGTGTTTGTGGTGGGAGGAGGGATACCCAAACCTGGGTTTATCTATTTGTTTTTTAACTCATGATAAGTGAAACCCCTAACTTTCCAGCTTGTGATTGAGTTTTTCAGTTCTTGAGTTCTATCTTAATACTTGAAAAATATGTTGCAAAGAAAAAGTATTTTGGGTAAAAGAAGTCCCATTCCATTAAGAATTTTTTTCAACCTCTCCTGCATATTTTAAGAGGGCTTTTCCAACAGTTCTATCAACACTTCTGTTTATTATTTAATGAACAAAAAATGATTGGTTTCTTGAGGTTGCTACAGTTGTTCACTTTATTTGGTGACGTTAATCCCTGTCATATTTGAAGTTGCTGTAACTTACTGAATTGCTGTTGGAACAGAAAAAAATACTTGGAAATAAAATGTGTGAATCAAGAAACCTGGTCTAACTGTGCTGTACCCATTCAAGTCAAAGAGGAAGAAGCACGTCAAACTCGCTGTCTTCAAATTGCCTGTGCTTCATCCAGGGTCAGAATTACGAATAACCTGACTTCTGATGGCCTATGTGGTCAGAATCTATGAAATGTTTTCTTCTCCTTTCAAAAAGGAAACAAACCTTCATACTCAATGCTTGAATTCTTGTCTTGCTAAAACAAATCATTTTACTAGCCAGTGTTTCTTGGCAGGTAGCTTATTGGTATTTTAGGGAACTTCCATTTTGTTCTCCTATTTATTAATTTTGTATAGCATCCCCCTTTTTTTTCATTTTTTCACACAACTTGATAAAACTCAGTACATTTGGAAGCTGAAGAGAATCCGATATTATAAATCTAGTATGATCTGAATACCACTTTTTTTCTACACCTCTGTAAAAAGTGTTTCACAGACTCCATCTGCTTGCTTACCTCCGTTTGGGCCATTCCATACAACTCTGTGTATGCAGGTAATATGTAATGGCTTACCTTTCACCTCTCACGTTTATTTTGAATAAGCCAGGGCTTGGCTGGTGTCTGGGGGCTTGTGGTGGGTGAGCGAGCGGCACGTGTTGGCTCAGGCCTCGCAGACAAGGAGGCCTGGCTTGAACCCAGTCCCGCTGCGAGGGCCGTGCCAGGCCGCGCCGCCTCAGGAGCTGAGGAGCCCGGGCCATCTCTTATCAGGAGCTAACGGTGCCAGCCTGGAGCACCTCTCCGTGAGGACAGACTGAGAGAGTTGGGATTGTTCAGCCTGGAGAAGAGAAGGCTCCAGGGAGACCTTACAGCAGCCTTCCAGTACCTGAAAGGGGCCTACAGGAAAGCTGGAGAGGGGCTTTTTACAAGGGCATGTAGTGATAGGACAAGGGGTAATGGCTTCAAACTGGAAGAGGGTAGATTTAGATTAGATATCAGGAAGAAATTCTTTACTGTGAGGGTGGTGAGGCACTGGCACAGGTTGCCCAGAGAAGTTGTGGATGCCCCATCCCTGGAAGTGTTCAAGACCAGGCTGGATGGGGCTTTGAGCAGTCTGGTCTAGTGGGAGGTGTCCCTGCCCATGGCAGGGGGTTGGAACTAGATTGCCTTTAAGGTCCCTTCCAACATAAACCATTCTATGATTCAGTCACTTTATGCTATAAAAATTTGTTGCCCCCTACCCCGAGCCTGCTGAGCTCTCCTGTAGGGCGGCAGGCTGCACGGCAGCAATCTCCCCCCTCAGCAGGGACTCCTCTCAAGGTTAATCCTTGAGGCTCAGAGCACCTTGGCCTGGCATCTGACATCTATAATGAGGTGAGAAAAATTTTACATTAGGCCTAAAAGTATATGCTAGTGACATTTATATATATCCAGCTATAGCTTAATTATGAGAAGTGTAGTAAGAGTGTTTGACTGCTATCTAAATCACTAACTAACATTCAATTATTGTTTAATCACCATTTCATTTTCATTCAGTCATCGATTAATTACCATTTGATCATGACTTGATTAACTTGATCATCTTGATTAACTCTTTGAGTTAACCCCATAATGATGACTTCTCTTAATAATTCACCTGACACAGAGCTCCATAAGCAAATTTATCCTAAATGAAGTGGGAACCTATGACCACAGTCAAGTGAAAACGGTGTGGGAAAACACGTTGTGTAGCAATATTTTACTCTGAAGCTTTCATGGGTTTTGGTGTTAACAGATTAGTTAAGGTTCTGTACATCAACCTCTGAAGAAATAACGTTTTCTATGAATCATATTTATGGAGACAGGAAAAAAAAAGTAACATGAGCTGCAGGAAACGCCTTTTTTATTTCATTTTACTCTCTATCATCCATAGATTATTCTACTCTCCACACTATGTCTGGTTTGGTGAAGGGTTTTTTTTCTGGTCCAGGGATCATCTAATGTAAAGCAAACAATGTAAAGAAATGTGATCTGTGATCCCAAACCATTTCACGTTTAGCTGAGTGTCATAGTCTCTTACACTAGCATCCGCTTTCCTCTTGCATGGTTTCTTTCTGAGTGTACAAATTTCTGCTGAGTTGGTTGGATGACGGCAAAATGTTAGCAGAAGGATGGATATGGCTGCTTTCTTACAGTAAGAGTACTTTGTTGTATAGGGTGTGCTTAGTAACACGAGGGCTGACAGTGCAAGATTTCCAGTAATGAACACAGACATCAGAGATTTAGTTCCTTGGCAAATATTTTAACAACTTGGCTATTATTCCAGTTAGTGTAATGATGACTGATGTAGAAACACAAGTGGTGCTTTTTGGACTCTGAATCCAGACAGACACACACACACACATATCCTTTCTTTTCTACCCCCCC
>VWZL01001677.1:514564-566209 GCA_013396915.1 Stercorarius parasiticus
GTCTGTTTGCTTTTTTTCTGTCTTCAGCTCTAAGGATTTAGCTCAGTAGCTGTTGTCAGGACAAGTCTACAAGTTGATATGTTCATCTTTTGCTATATAGGAAATGTTAGCACTATGATTTCTGGTCTTGCAGCTGGGCATGTGATTTTTGTGTGCTGTAATTCTGTAATTGCTATGTTCTTCTGTATCCTGGTATAGTTTTCCAAATAAGGTCTTATATTAAATTATATTTCTTTCTTCTTTTCCTCTGTGACTACTTGATATTATTCAAAAGGTGGAACTGGAGTGTATGCAACAAGACCAAACCGATCGGTATGAGAGTGTAAGATTAGATTATTTTTTTTTTTATCCCTACTTTTTACTTTCTGTACTGTCTTCACTGAGTCACATTCATTGCATGAGGATTTCACTATATGGATATTTGTGAAATATTTTTACAAATATATGGATAGCATTCCATGTTGGTAAATCTTAACTTAGTTACAAAGCAAACACGATGCAGTACGTTCTTCATTACGAATGGCGGGGGGAAAGAGCCTTATGTCTCTCAATTAAAACATGTATGTGTATATTAGGCAGTTGGAAAAAGTTGGGGGAGGATGCGGACCAAACCCACAATGATTTAGCACTTTTTTGGGTGTCTTGCCAGTGGAGCCAAGGAAAGTCACATTGTCAGCTCATCACTCTGAACCCCATGGTACTATTTGAAGTGCTTCATGTATCATTCATTACCAGCAGGTAGTGGAACAGTGAAATGTGGTTCACTTCAGCAGTAAACTCCTTTAGGACTGTTTGGTTAAGTGACTTAATGGCTTATTCTTAATGTTCTTTTCTTTTATCTTGAGACCTCATAACTCAAAATGACCAAAAATAATTCAAATTCTTCTTGGCAGCAGGTCACCTGTGAAATATTTTCCGTCCAACTTTATTACTTTTGAATACAAAACGCCAAGAAAAATGTGCGTGAGTGTCTGGGTATATGAAAGACTTACAGATATATACATTTTCTATGTATGTCTATGGCTTCTATATATCTTCTATATACTTCTGTTGCTTTTTACAATGGCAACAAAGAAAAAGTATTGTAAATCATGTAATCTGTACCTCATTATAATCTGCTCCATCTTAAAAGCACTTAAGTCTTGACATAAGCCACTGATAAGTGACATAAAAGCAGAAATAAAGGAGGATTAGAGGCAGTGGTACTTACTGGGATAGGGAAAGAAGTAGTGAGGAAAAGATGACAGCCAGTGAGTATTTGGGGAAAAGAGGGGAATTCAGAGGCAGTAAACTTTGATCTACATTTTTGTCTGATTTTTTTTTTCCCCCCTAATACAGAAAATATCTCTACATGTTGCATGGGCCAATTTTTAGAAAACATTCAATACCAGGTACAAATAGAAGAACTTGGAAACTCTATTTAAAAATAAAATGCCTCAGAACTGCCTAGAAGGATAATTGCATTCATTCTCCATACATCTTTTAAATTACATTACCACAAAAGATAAATGAACAGTCAAAATGAACATTTTATGTAAATAGAATTTGCCCAGAAAAAAAATCCTTTCCTAGGTAAATTGCAGTTATGAGCAGATATAGAAAAAGTGGTAAGCTCAAGGCTGGTGGTGTCCTGGGCTGTGATCAAGGAAAACAGAGTTAGTAGTACCTCTCTGTAAGTCCCTGGTGTAACTATATGTAGACCAAAACAGATTAAATATAAGTCTGACAAAAGGAAGTGAATCCGGGCAAAACAAACATAAGGTGATGAACAGGAAATATCTGTTAAGTAACTCTTTTCTAGCTCTTAATTTTTGATTAGCCAAACAAATTAAAACCTACTTATTGGCATTTTATGGTGAGAGCAGTGAATGGGAGAGGTACCAGGCAGCTGCTGGAGGGAGAGCAGGAGATACTGTGGCCTTTCTCAAATCTGACCCAGAGCCTGACTGTAAAACTGCTGTTCTCCTCTTATACTTCTCTCCCTTAAGACACAAATCGTCCTCACACATCACTAAAGGAAGCATCCTATTTACATTTAAAAGAAACAACGAAACAAAACCACAGTGAATTTGATTTAAAACCAGTCTTCTTGGAGCCTATACGTTTCTAACCTTCTACCATCTGTTTTAAATATATTACGTAATTTATTTTAATAATGAAAACTTGAACAGAAAGTCTAGCTGTGAATTTGCCAAAAAATAATTCTGCCACCATTAACAAATAGCTTGCGCTTTAAAAATTCTTGGTGTTTGGCAAGAAAAATATTATATTGTCAGAGAAGGAGGGATCTCTTTCTCTCTTGCAAAAGCATGTCTTCAGATTTTGGCAAATTTGTAAATCCAGGGAATACTGCTTTTGTAGTGAGCTGGGAGACCTGTTAATAGCTGGCTTCTAATATTCGTAGTGTTCCAGCCACAGCCGCCTTAAGCTTTGAGCTCTCTGAACCTACTCTGTCATACCCAAACACCTCTGCAGTTATGGTTACTGACAGGACACAGGCTTAATGAAGAGGCCATGGCATGAAAATGTTAAGGAGGAGCAGAATTCAGATGAAAGGATTTTAAAAACAAAGGCTCACAACAAAGATGTGAACAGGTTGGAAAAAGCTATGAGCTACCTGGCCATGTAGTACTGTGCAGTCAGACTGAGTCTTGCAATCTGCCGAATTTCTTACAGCAATCCATGACTGTAAAACGCAAAGCTGCCCAGAACTCCTCCTGGAGCAGGCAGTATTGGTCCATGGTCAAAAGAGAATTTTTAGCTGAACAGTGATGTGAATCTCATTAAAATACACCTTTGGCCTACAGGGACATGCAGTGATCTTGGAGAGAATTTTTTTCTGCTCACTGGTGGACATCACAGCATGAATTAGTCTTGCAGGCCTCATGTTTTTCCCAGCTGGGACAACATCCTAAAATTCTCCGCTTGTGGTCAGAGACAGCACTGTGGGTTGAATTGGCGAGAAATGTCAGATCTGTCACTTGGTTGTTAGTACACTAAGTAGAAAGAAAAAGATGGTGGTTGTGTGCAGATCTGTTTTAGCATCTCATGGTTGCTTTCTTTAGCTTGCTTTAGGCATGTTGTGTGGAATAATGCGTGCAGCCTTATTAATAGGGATCTGTAGCCTAGTAGACAATGGGGGAGAAGTAGGGAAATTGGCCTGCTAAGAGCGGAAGTTAATATGATGAGCTGTTGGCAAGACTATATGAATTATTTTGTGTGTGATGGGTCTTTTTTAAATTACCTCATTCTACATGATTGAAGCATACTGCTTAATATTTTGAGGGATTACTGTAAAGAAGACTCAAATGTAATTCCAGAAGTAGTCATATTTATTTATTTATTATTTTTAAGAAGTAAATGCAGAGAGAGACTCTTTTTGTCATGAGAGTCATCTAGGGCGTCTCTGGTTTAGGTGAAATAAACCAAAACGTGTTGTTATGGCCTCTTGTAGACATGCACATCCAAAGATGTATTTTCTGAACAGACCATGGGAAAAATAAAACTAATGAGTAGATGGAAGTACAAGTTCGTGCCACTGTAGTGATAAAGAATGTTAAATGGGGGAGGATTATTTTCTTATTTCTAGGAAAATGGATGTGACAGGTGCTTTAATTTTCTTGGCAGGCAGTTCCTTAGTTACTGTGGAGGCAGTTACAGAATAATCTTGAATATCAGCTCTTCAGACAGGACGGGGGAAAAAGGAAAGTGGAGTAGAGCAGCCACATTCTCATACATTTTAGGCAAGGCAGATAAATGCCACAAATATTATAAAGTACACAAAGTTAGGCCAGAGAGTGGGAGTAAGAGGGGGTTGGCTCTTTCTTTAAGAATTATCAGAAAGGCAGGTTCACGGTTAGATGCTGTCTGAGCAGAGATCAATTCCAGGCCACAGGAAGGATCCGCACCTCTTGGGTTTCAACCTCCTCCTTGCCAGTGCTCTTTGCAGCCAATCTGACCACTTAAACTTAGGCTTTGGGTAGTCTGTGAGAAACTTAAGGAGCTTTACTGTGCAGATGCATCTTCTGTGTTCCAACTCTATGTACCATAGGCAACTAGCCACAAAGCAGTCTTGTGTTCAAGGAGAAGAAATGGGACCAAAATTATTGTGTCTGTTATTTTTAGTACTACAGCCAGTTCCTTATTTTTAATGCTATTAACTACTGTTTTCTTTAATGTCATAGCAGTTTCCACTGGTGCACTTTAATTTGCTTTTTCACACGTGTAGTCAACAGACTGTCATCTGTCTACAAAGCTGTATCATAGTTCCTTTATCATAGAATCATAAAATAGTTTGGGTTGGAAGGGACCTTTAAAGGTCATCTAGTCTGATCCCCCTGCAATGAACAGGGACGCCTTCAACTAGATCAGGTTGCTCAGAGCCCCGTCCAACCTGACCTTGAAAGTTTCCAAGGATGGCACATCTTCCACCTCTCTGGGCAACCTTTGCCAGTGTTTCACCACCCTCATTGTAAAAAATTTCTTCCTTATATCTAGTCTGAATCTACCCTTCTTCGGTTTAAAGCCATTACCCCTTGTCCTATCACAACAGGCCCTGCTAAAAAGTTTGTCCCCACCTTTCTTATAAGCCTCCTTTAAGTACTCTACTTTAAGTATTGAAGGCTCTGTACGCAGAACTTTCTCTTCTCCAGGCTGAACAACACCATCTCTCTCAGCCTATCCTCACAGGAGAGGTGCTCCAGCCCTCTGATCATTTTTGTGGCCCTCCTCTGGACCTGCTTTAACAGGCCCATGTCTTGTACTGGGGACTCCAGAACTGGATGCAGTACTCCAGGGGGGCTCTCACAAGAGTAGAGTAGAAGGGGAGAATCACCTTCAAAATGCTGGCCACACTTCTTTTTATGCAGCCTAGGATACAGTTGGCTTTCTGGGCTGTAAGCACACATTGACAGCTCATAGCTAATTTTTCATCCACCAGTATTCCCAAGTCCTTCTCTGAAGGACTGCTCTCAATCCATTCATCACCCAGCCTGTACTGGTACTAGTGACTGCCCCAACCCAGCTGTAGGACTTTGCATGTGGCCTTGTTGAACCTCATGAAGTTCACATTAGCCTACTTCTCAAGCCTGTCAAGATCCCTCTGGGTTGCATCCTTTCCCTCAAGCCTATAAACTGCACCATGTAATTTTTGTGGTTTATCCCCAGATGGCAACTAGGCGCCACACAGATGCTTGCTCACACCCCTCTGAGTGGGATGGGGGAGAGAATGGGAAGGGTAAAAGTCAGAAAACTCGTGGGTTGAAATAAAGGCAGTACTTAGAAGTCAAGGCAGGAGAACACTGCCTATATTAAATGTCTCTACTTTGTCTACTTTTTGTCTATTTGTGAGGTGACCAGCTTCATCAAACAATGGACCAATGTTATCTCTGAGCCTCCTTTTGCTGTTAACATATTTTAAAAAGCCCTTTCTGTTGTCCTTTACAGTACTGGCCAGCTTGAACTCTAATTGAGCCTAGGGTGCAGGAATTTTCTCCCTACTGTGGCGAACAGCATCTCTGTAGTCCCCGTGTTGCCTATCCTTGCTTCCAATGTCTGTACAATTTCTTTTTGCATCTAAGTTCTAGAAGAAGGTCCCTGCTCAGCCAAGCCAGCCTTCTGCCCCACTTGCTTGACTTCCCCCACTTTGGAATTGCCTGCTCCTGTGCTCTTAAGAGAATGCTCTTAAAAAGTGATCAGCATCCATGGACCCCAATACCTTCAAAAGTGGATTCCTGGGGACTTTCCAAACCAGTTCCTCCAGCAGCCCAAAGTCTGCTCTTCCCATGTCCAGGGTTGAAGTTTTACTGACAGTTATTCTCCTATTGCCAACAACTTGAAACTCAACTACTTGGTGGTTATTGTGACCACGACAGCCACCAATCACCACTTCACCTGTGAGACCCTCTCTGTTTACAAACAAGAAATCTGGGAGAGTACCTTTCCTAATCGTCTCACTTAGTAGTCGCACCAAGAAGTTACCTTCGATGTGCTTCAGCAACCCCCTGGACCTGTTTGTGCCCACTGTATGATATTCCCAGTTAATGCCTGGGAAGTTCAAATCATTCATCAGGATGGACAAAAGCAGCTGATCTAGAGATATCCTTTAATTCCTTCTAGAAGAATCCATCAGTGGTGGTGTCCTGGCTGGGTGGTTGATAGTAGACTCCCACAACAACATCTGCTTTATTTGCTTTCCCCTTCATCCTTACCCAGAGGCTCTCAACTGTGTTGTTGCCAGCTGCAAGCGCCATACAGTCCAACTCATTCCTGACAACCAGTGCATCCCTCCTGCCTTGCCTGCCCTGCTTATCCTTCCTGCAGAGCCTATAACTCCATCACAGCACACCAGTCACAGGACTCATCCTACCAGGTTTCATCCATGCCAACAATGTCAATGTAGCTCTGGAACTGTGCCAAATCTTCTAGTTCCTCCTCTTTATTCCTCATACTGCCTATTCATTAGCATAGAGACATGAAGACTACATGTCTTTTGAGCAAAAATGTTACATTTAGGTTGGCCTAACTGAGCCCTGGTCACTAAGCCTGGTCAGTATTACTCGTCAAGGCAGAGTCTTGAGGTATATCAAAATGATGAAGACCACCTCTTAAGTTCATTGGAATGTATCTGTAACCCCTCCCTTTGGGAAAGGTAGGAAGTTTTGAAAACCACAGCTAAAAGGAACAGAAGCTGTGTGCTGAAAAAGTCAAATGATGGTTTCAGATCATTTACAGGATGAATTAAATTTTTGTCTAAAATTTGGTAGTTACAGATCCATGCAGGAAAATACTGTATTTTTTACATGGCATTTCATATGCAACCAAATTTCTTTTTAAACACTACAATTCAGATCTCTTAACAGATTAATATCTTTGGAAACAAGAAATTCCTAGGGTTCAATTGCTTTTGTGGTGATAATTGCACTCCATTTAAGAAACTATTATCAAATTATTGATGTTACCGCCTCAAAAATCTCAGAATATAAGGCAACGCCAAAGCATGAACATGGGCATGGAAAGGGAAAGGTTCCAGGAAGGAGAGTCTCCTTCTCCTACTCAAAGGCAGAGACCAGGAGGGGAGACAGGAGTGCAGATGCAGTCACCACAGTGCCAAATAAGAGAGGATTAATGCATTTTTATTCTTTTGTTGCTGTTTTTTTTTATTGTCCAGTCATGAAGGTGCAGAGGCTGGGTCACCGGTAGGGATCCAGCCAGGTGCTCCTGGGATGCTGTTGGCACCATCTCATGTAAAGGAACCTGCATGGCTGGGGTACTGCCAGGTGATCCCTATGGCAGGTAGACCCCCTGCCATCGATGTTTCTTCTTGAGGTGGATCCACCTTCATAGGCTTCATGCTGTTGTCTGGTGGATTAACTGTCATTATCCCCATGCTACATTTTCATGTAAGATGATTTTCATGTTAAACAAGCAAAAGTTACGAAACTAAGGTGAGCGAGCGAAATACATAAAAATAAAATAAGAGCTCTTATAGACAGACAACAATATGTGTCTGTATGTATATGTAAGGTTTATATATGCCATACAGCTTCTTTGCATTTGCTGCAAGTAGTTTAGCTAACTGTACTCTGTGCGAAAACTGAGGAAAACGAAATCAGTAGTTCAAATAGAAAAGTTCTAGAAGGTAGAATAAAAAATTATGATCATTTTTGATCTAAGAGAGGCCATTCATACAATCAGAGACTTTGAATATAATGATTTTCCTGCCAGAGCCTCTTTTTCTGGGCTTGGGGTTTTTTGCTTGCTTTTGTTCAGTTGTGGGCTTTTTTAAGGGATGAGTCTGGCAAACTGAATTTTGAACAGAAGTTTCAGAGACCATAGAGCAAATTGTTAAATTAGATGCAATAGCCTGCTTCAACAAAGGTTCACCCCAAGGTTTTAAAAGAAGCCAGGTAAGAAATTGCTGAACTAATAATTCTAGTATTTACTATATCACCTAAGATAGCCTTGGTGGCAGAGAAATGGAAGATAAGTGATGCAGTACGCATCTTGTAAAAAGGAGTTCCAGGGACATTGAAGTGGTTCCAACAGTACGGGCCTCTGGAGTAATGAATTTTTTTGTGTCTTCTTGTATGCTAATAACTGTCCAGGAGACAAGGGAAAAGTTATGTTAATAAAAGGTCAATTTTTGTGACATAATACATCAGGAATCTCCAATGGCATTCAGCGTATGCATTCATCATTTGGAAAAGAAGATAAAAACTATTGTGAAAAAAATTATGATAGAAAATTATTGAGAGTAGTAAAAATTAAGAGTCACAGAAGAATTTTGAGATACAGATTAACTGAATTGTAAAATGGTTTAGGAATTCAATATTGGTAAATGTAAAATAACGCAGACAAAGGAGGAATCTATGCAAGGAAGAACATTGAACTTGTGGATAGTTCTGTTAAAAATCTGATTATGTGCTTAGTGATGCTAAGTAGGTAAATCTAAAAACAATTAATGAAGGAATAGGAAAGAAAAGTGAAAAATCATTATGACCCCATGTAAAATGTAATGCACCTGTCTCTGGAGTACTGCCAGCAATTATTGTTACTGCCCATTCCCCTCTGAAAAGAGGTAACAAAACTAGAGAAAGTAGAGAGTATGACATAAAAATTTGGGAACTGCCTTGATGGGGCAGACCAAAGATCTAGTAACCTGTCTCTGACAGCTGGGAATGGTGGATGCCCAAGAAAGATTCTAGACTATGTGTAGGGATGCTTCACTCACATAGCTGAGGGATTTCCTGGTGTCATATCTTTGTAACTAGTAGCACTAGACAGATTTTGTTTCTCACTTTGTTCAGTCCCTTTTTGAACCTGTGTAAACTTACAGTATCTGCAGAAGTATCGAGGCATCTCACGGCAGTGCTGGTCAGAGGTACAGAAGTTCTGCATGAAGCAAAACTGAACAGACTGTGACTCTTGGGCCTGGAAGAAAGATGGGTGAGAGAGAACATAATACAGGGCTAGAGAAGACGACAGTAAACTGGTTGTTAGGGAAGATAACTGAAAAAGAAGGGATGGGAACAAGGCTAAAAAGTCCAAAGCAAATAAACAAGAGATGGATACCAGTGAAGTCCTCCCGGCAGTGCCTGGCACCCTGTAATCATCCAAGACAGCAGATGCTGTTCAGTAATACTTTGCCAGGAAACGTGAGCTGGTACCTACACTGACTTTTTAGATTGCATTATGAAAAAAGGGGGTGCAAGTCCTTTGCTAGTCTGGCCTTCCCCCTAGACCAAAACCAGTTCCTCCAAATGTGCCCTAGGATTTAGAAGAAAACCACTGAATTTTTCAGTGGAATAATGCAGCTGGTAGAGGGAGTCCTGGTATTGTCAGTGAAGACCCAGACCATCTGACACCAGATTTCAACCAGTATATTGTCTATAACTTGTAATGGCAGGAGAGCAGGTAGCAGAGATCGAGGTTGGTACAGACCAATGAGAGGGTTGGGATGAGAGAATAGTATTCTGGGGCAGATGGGTAATAGGGTTTAAAGATTTCCCATATGCTGGAAGTGACAAAAGTGACCTAACAACTGGATTCTCCTCCTCCCTCATGCCTAGCAGGGGTCCTTCAGTGCCAGGGAGAAACCTATATTCCTCTGTCTCTTGGAGAGTGTTTCTTGCAGCCAAGGGTCCTATCTCTAATTCCCATATGTACATTTTCAAATGGGATGAACTGGCAACCAGAAGACCACAGACGGTCAGGATGGATAGACACCCTGGCATTTCTAGATGGTATGCCAAGAGGCGCGGCAGCAGATATGGGCTCTGCCAGGCAGCAACATGACACACTTGATGCACACTCTAGGGACTGATGCCACTGTGTTCACAGGGGGACCAAGAAGAAATAGGTCCATGGCCAACTGCATGGCTGGATGAGGCTGGAGTCACGTGCTGGGTCTTTTAGCCGGAACTTGTGTCCTAGTTTTCCCCATCAGTCCATTCTGCTGGATGAGGGGACTGGAGGAAACACAGTGGTGGAGTCAAAAGCAAGGGCAGAGATCTTGGCTTGTCCGAATTTTTTCTCTGAACTGCCAGTGGTGGTGGTGGTGATCTGCAATAGCAAAAATGCAGCCAAAGTGCTTCTGTTTGCAGGAGAGGTCATAACCACATTTTGGGAGGGTCTAATATGTATCACAAGAAAGAAAGCAAAACTGCTAAAGTGAGGAGAAAAGGCATATGGGGTAAAGGTGTGGAGTGTAAGGCGTTCATGCTAGAGAGGGAAGGTAGATACAGTAGAAACTGAGGAAGAGGGGGGGAAAAAGAAGGAGAAATGTCAAAGTTATCAATGTCTGTAGAATACCAGGGGCTTGGGCTCCCAGTGAGAGATGGAGAGGCAGCAGCAGGGGCATTCTTGTGTCCTTTTAAGAGTTGCTTGGGGCAAACATAGTACTGGTATATGTATAGATTGGGAAAGGCTTTGCCTGTGTGGCCAAGTGATAGAACTGTTGTAGCTTTATATTAAGAACAAATAAAATGTTTGTCATTCAACTTTCCTGCTTCAGAAAACATGGAAAAAGAGAATAGAAATATGATTTTGTCCATGCAATATAAAATACAGTCTTCAAGTAGGAAGCTGAAGTGATGAAGTTTTCTTTTTCCACTGTTTTGGTTTGGTATATCTGGTGGTGATTAGTAATTTCTTAGATGGGAAATTAACTTAAAAAATGGCATATTACCCCTCTAAAAAAAGAAAAGCCTAACAAGCCATTTTTGCATGCCAGTGAGGAGTAAAGTGCAACTACATTAGACACATGTTGGTGCGTAGTTTATGTGGTCGTCATGTTCACAAATTACTGTGAGTGCAGTCTCAACATTGGTCTAGAAGCATAAGGGGTTCAACTCAAAAAAACATCAGAAAAAAATTCAGAGAAGGGATTAAGAACATGAACACAACAGAGGTAAAATAGAAATGCTGCATGATATATGGAAAGCCAGCTGCTGCAGATTTTCTTTGTTAATATTAGAAAAAATGAACAAACACAAGTAGAAGAAAAACATTTTCATACACAGTGTATAGTGAACTTGTGAAAGTGCTCAGTCTGTATTACAGAACTAAAGGTAAAACTTATTTTTCACATAAGCTACCCTTCATTCAGAAATTTTTTTATTTGAAAAATTCAAATGCTTATATTTACTCTTGGTAAATATAAATTCCAGGACTTGTTTCCTTGTCTTGCTTTTGTGTTGCCTTTTCACTTCTTCCCCAGAACTGGTAGTTCCCTGAGTCCCTGCTAGATGGCATGGCAAGCCACCACAATAATAATAATGTGATAAGGCAGGTATACTAGTATGTTCTGCACAGTAGTGAAGTCAACTGCTCAGATAACGTTATTCCTTTCCCTTTTTCTCCATATTTTTATCATGTTTTCTTATTTATATATGGGAGATCACAGCTAGGCTTTTAATTCCTTAATTATTAAAGGAATGATAAGCAGAGGTAAAGTTCATCTTTCTCCTGTATGGATGAAAGGAGATGTAGCTGTATTTTAGAAAGCACAGTTGAGTCTTAATAGATGTTCTCATTGCTTTTCCCATCTTTCCTGCTGTAGAAATGCTATGATCTAAGCTCTAGCAGTGTACCATTCCCTCCCTCAACCTAAAGGCAGCTGAAATTTTCTCCTTGGTCCTGTAAGACCTTGTGAATCAACATACATTATCCTTCTGCACATCTCTCTCTGGCTTCACGAGGACCGTGCTGGGACGGGGGCATGATGTTTGAATGCTGGCACTAACAAAACAAAAATTGAGTTTTGTCTTAGTGCTTTTCTCCCTCTGAGTGTGTTAAAGTCTGATTCAGAAAGCCTAATGCTCCTGCCACTTCCGTTAGGGTGAAATTAAGAATAGTTCCAAATAACTCACTGGGGTAACACTGTTGTAACTGCTGTTAGCGAAAGCACAACTCGAGTGCAAAAGTTTTACATGGGACCATTTTCAGAAATTACAGTTTTGCATGGACTTTATAAAGCAATTTTTTAATTACTACTGGCTTACATAGTAATTACTTAAAAAAAAAATAATGATAGATTCAAGGGAAAGACCAAAGATAGATGGTAAACTGACTGTGGGCATGTTATCTGTTATAGAGTTCAGTCAATATTTGCTGGTGCAGATTTACAGACAGGGATAAAGGCACAGTGGTCCCCATCTCCAGCTCGTTGCAGCAGCACTGTGAGCCTGGGCATCCATAGCACAGCATTGTGGTTTCTCCCGGGCACCTTGGTCACAGGAGGCAGATGCAGATCACTGAAGGGGATCTGTGGCACCATGCAGCAGCTGATGAGTAAAAGCTTTGTCCTGGCCAGTGTACGGTGGGGCAAGAAGGACCATGTCCCAGTATGTTATCAGGTGTGCAAGTGGTAAAGCTCATCTGTCCCTCACCTCTCCCACTCACGTGGGGACTGCATTGGAGACTGCTGCAGCTTAACTTGGCAAAGTATTCAAACACTCAATAGAAAGGCTACAATATTAAAGAGGTTAATGTGTAAAGATGTCATGTAAAAAAAATCCATGCTCTCTTTTGACCAGAGTGCAATACAAAAAGCTTTTCTACACTGTAGAGTTAGTAATTCTGCACACACAGAGGGTGCACAGAACTAAGAAACCTATTATAAATAGTGCTAAGCATATCAGTTTGAATCTCAGTTTTCCTAAAGGAAAGGTAAGCATTAACAGACTCTTAACTTGTGATAAACGAATTCTCTTGCACTGCATTTCAGGAAGCATCTAGCTATGGAAAACTCTGGGGAAACACCTACTTGGTGTAGTAAAACCAGCCTATTTAAAGCCTGCACAAGTAATTTCAACAGTGTTAGTGCTGAAAGTATTACAGAGAATGTGAGTAATGGATATGAAAATATGGTATTGCATTGTAGAAAATGCCCTGGAGAGGCAATATGTGGTTATAGAGTCTGAAGGATCTTTTGTGTGAGTCTTAATGTGAAATCTTTATGTTGTTCAAGTCAGTGGCAAGGGCTGTGTAATGACACCTGAAGGGAGAGGAGTACAGAGTCAGTATATTGATTATTGATACTGTCTTTCATTAGAAAACTATTTGAAGCAATGTATACCTCTGCAGGTAATGCTGTAGATAAAAAGGGCTAGAAGTGCAAGGAGACTTAAGCATCTGTGCATTCCTCTTGGTGCATAACTCTAGTCTTAAGGAACTAGCAAGATTGTTAAAGCCCTAGTTCAGCGGCCAATGGATGTGCACAAGTGCATGCCCACAGCCAGTGTGGTCAGGATCCTTCTTCATAATGACCTCAGTCGAATTCCTCCCAGGTTCAGTCTCCCTCAGCTTAGCCAAAGGGCTAAGGGCTACCTTGCAGTGGCTATGGCTATTCTCTGTGCACCTCTTCTCAGATTCATTACTCCACGTAATTCAGAGGAAAGACTTCAACCCAGCTCTTCATCTGTGCCAGAAAGAGTGTTGCAACCTCTTGGTTGTCAGATATTCAGAGGGGAGGGGAAGAGGGAGGGAAGCTGTCTCTTGTTAAAACTCTTCCAGTATATACAAATAATGACAATTCATTACAGCAGAGACAGAGATTGATGACATGGGCATGTAATTAGGGCTATCACCTGGGAAGTGGGAGAGTCAGGTTCTGGTCCATGCTCAAATGAATATTTAATTATTAACATGAGATGGAACAGCTCTGTCAAGCCTGGGAAGGCTGCACCTGCAGTTCTTCAATGGTTTTCGGCTGCAGGCGGTCTCCTGGCCAGTAGGAGAACTGGGTTGAACTCCTTGCTTCCAAATTAATAGGTATCTCAGAGCAAATCTCTCACCTCCTAACTGAGAGCACTCACCACTGAACAATATTATAAGACAGCAAAAATTTCAGTAGCTTTTATTTATTTTGTGAGAGGTCATATATCTTGGGCATTTAATTCGAAAAGAGATTGAAAGATGTTAGAACTCTAACAGATCCAGGAGGGGTTCCCTTGTGTTCCACCATGGTGCCAGCAGTGAGGTGTGAAGACTCAGCTAGTGCATCTTTTAATTTCTGTGAACTCCTAAAAAGGAAGAAAAGAAACAGAGATATTTTTTTTTTCAGTTCTTTCCCAGCTGAATAACAGGGATTAAAAATCTTGGGGTGCAAGGTTTAGTTTCAATGAAATCTCTGGAGAAATTCCATTTTCTAGTAGGAATGAAGTGAAAGGTGAGCTACAGCCCCCAGGCGCTCCAAGGAGGTCAAGCTAATGAATACTCAAGGATGAGGGGAAGCCTAAACAGGAGTGTTAAGTATCACTTTTGGTATTGACCCTGACACTTTAAGCCTGCCTGGCCTCCACTGGCTGTTTTGCAAGGGAGTGGATCTCCCTGAGGTCCTACCTCAGACCTGCCATGCCGTGCAGATGTTGTGGCTGCCTCAGGGCATCTCAGATAGCATGAGGTGACAATGTTTAGGCAACCAAATCACACCCCTCCTGTCTGTCTTGCACACACGATAGATACCTCTAGCCTCTGAAAGCAGAGCAATTCCTCTTGTCATTCTACATCGCCAGCAAGACCAGTGGCTACTAACGTGACAATCTATCTCAATCTACACAGTGGTTAAAATTGTTCTGCTGTTGTAGAGGAAGGAGCAAAAAATAAATCAATTCGAAAACCCTTGTCATCTCGTAGCCGGTCCAGTAACACTTTTTCACTGATACAAAGCATAAGGCTTTCCTTTCTACTGCTCATAAAAAAACTTCACAGTCTACAGTACAACTTTTAAGATGTGATTTGTAAAGACTGACTGCATTTTAATGGGTGTGTAATGGAAATACATAATTTCCTTTGCTATTAGCGTTTTTCTTACTGGTTTTCTTGATATTTTTGTAATTCATTTTAGAAGGTTATGATGTAGTAAAAAAGAAAAAAAATATGGCAAATTCAGTTCTGAGAGATCAAAAAAGGCTGAAATGTATAAATAACTTCCCATTGGAAAATAACAAGACAAGAACAAGACAAGGAAGATGATAATGGGGAAAGATACAGACTGGGGACATTCTACAAGATGTTGTGTAAATACAATGTGTGCCCATAGCAAACAATTTCAGTTCTCAAAGACACGTAGCTTTGCAACTTGTGTCATTCTGGTTTCTAGTTCATCTTGATTGTCTTATATTTGAAATGCTCTTTGCCCTTGTTATAAGCAGATTTGGTAAGATTTGCTATTTCACTGGTTTTCACTGCCTAGAATTCATGACCTTGAGTGACATACATCTGGCTATGAATTACATTTCATTAAAAAAAAATCTGTTGTAATATAAACACCTCCTCCCTGCTGCTTGCTTTAGTAATACTTACTGAGGACCAGAAAAAAATGTTCACTGTTCACTCTGATACAAAAAGGCAAGACTGATTCAACCTTTTTGTGAACAATGTTCTACAAAGTGCGCTATTTTACAGATAGTTTCTATTCAGTGTGAACATGGATTCAACATTGATTTTTTTAAGAAGTTGTGTGGAACTACTTGTTACCAGTCATTCCTCTTGGAAATGCCATCCAAGCCTTTGGATTTGTGTGCCAGATCTTTTTTGACTGTGTCTGTTGACTGATGAGCTAGTTCCAGTTTGAGCTTGTTGCTGAGCACAAGCTTTGCTCCTCCTCCTCTGGATCATTTTCAATGCCTGTGTGTGTCAATTTGTATTGGGAAATGCTGTGAAGTGCATTAGCTAGTTGCAATGTAGAAGGTGGCCAGGCCTGGGGACAAACTGGCAATGAGTTTACATTCAAGTGTTGCTCTACCATCAGTATAGCTCTGACAGCTCAAGCCTTGCCTGCCCTCATGCTCTTGCCGTTACAGTACTGCTTTGGAAACTGGCTTTCTTTTCCAAATAACCGTGTCTGCACCAGGTATCTAGAGGCCTCTAGTCTGGTGCACTAAAGGAAAGAGAATATTTATTAACACCTTGGAAAAAAAACACTTTCTGTGCTAGCAAGGAACCTATGCACAAAGCATGAGGCTTAGAAAGCTCATTGACTAGTTGGCAAGGCAATAGTGGAGGATTATGGATGACTGCTGGCCACTCCTGCAGTCAACAGAACAAAAAAGGTTTTCTGGTAGCTGCATTATGGCAGGTTTTTGACATTAGAATAGAAGGGCAATTTTGGTGGAAGCCAGCCACCTACCAGCCATTGAGCTACTCAGGTAATGGGACAAAGACAACCTTCTCCCAGTAACCTATATAGAAACAAAAAAAGGACAGCAGCACCCTGAGTTTTGGATGACTTTGTGGATGGCATATGCCATGTAATGGCATATCCCAGTAATGGATGGCATATCCCAGTAATCTCTCGGACCACTTCATGTTAGTGACCATCAAGCGATCATTAAAATTTACCTTAGTAAGGATGAATAAGTGATGATGAGGGCCAGACCAAGAGCTTTTTCCTGCCTTCTGAGAAGAATGTCAGCTACAGCAGGGTGTCCTCTGACATGATCACTGAATGGAGGAGCTGGAATAAGCAGCATGGTAATTCTGCTCATCTGACTCTTGGAATCGGCTGTGTTATCTGCTGAAATTCTCTCCTCCAGCAAGTAGGATAAAATGATCTCACTCCGCATGAGCAATTTCAGACCAAAATGTTAAGAGATTGGCAAAAAATGTCACTGAAAAGGACTTTTATGATGGGAAGTATTTTGCATCTTAAACAAAGGCAATGTTCCTCCTCTGCTCATTTCATGAACAGTGATAACAGAAAACAAAAGTCAGCTATAGGCTGTGAAACTAAAATGCTGTAGAGGGCCCTAAGTCCCCATACAAATCTGAAACTTTTCTTATTATTGTGTAGAAGTGTTTAGTAAGGGTCCAGGCAAGCAGCAGATTCTGGAGCCAGTGCGAAGATGGGATTTCTTTCTGGGAGCAGCAAGATAAAGACTGATTTTTTTCCGCAAATAGATGAGACTCTCTAATCAGTGACTGTGATCATAAGGAAAGATAATTCTGTAGGCTGATAATTGATCTTTTCGTGAGTTTGGGGAATCATTCAATAGTGACTGTGTAAGAAAGAATATATTCAGAGAATCTTTTCAGCTTGCTCCTCCTTTTTCACATGTAATCAGAGACATTGCTTTACTTTGCAAACTCTTCCACTAGTGATAACAAGTTAGTATTTAAGTTTCAGAAAACACCCACAAACTGAGGAGGAAAAATAGAAAAGGAAGGAAAAACAAAAAAGCCTGGGTGCAAGGCTTTTTTCTTTGTCTCCTGGTTTTGCATAACAGAACCTCTCTGTGCAATTATGAGTTTTTAGTGGAAATAACAGTAAAGAAAAGAACTCAGCTTCAAGAGTAAAACTTTAGTCCAATATCATTTTACATAAGCAGGCAATATTTTTTCTTCATTTTCTTTGAAGAATTTGTATATTTTTTCCGTACAATAAATAATCCAGTCTACATATTTTTAGACAGTTTACAGCATTTCGAATATCCCAGTACTCCATTACTTATTTACTCCTATTTACCTAATTAATTCCTCTCACTCTTAAGGATTCATACTATTTAAATATTTATAAAGAATTAATATGTCTCACCTTGATCATTACTTAGTCATGTGAAGTAACTTTTTTTAATCTTGTCTTGCAAGCGAATCCTTTCAGCTTCCTCATTTTCATTCTTGCTCTCCTCTGGACTCCAACAAAACTGTGAGTATATTTTTCTTCAGAGGTAGGATTCTAGCCTGAGGATTGTCTTTGGAATCAAGGAAAAAACAAAACAAAACAAAAACCAAGCAAAAATAATACAGTGCCAGTATGGAGTAAACAGGTCTGCAAACTAATTTTTTTTGTATCTCAGAGAATTACTATCAACAGGTAATAAAAACATACAACTGCAATAGTTTCTCTGAAATATTTTCTCCCACGTAATTTAATTTATAAGAGAAATAGATTATCTCTTGAGAGCATTAATTTTTGTATTCCTCTTTCCTCTAACTTGCATTATTTTTATGGGGTATTTTGTTATTCCACCACTATACAGAAAGTAGGATTTTTTTTTAATCCCCTTCAGACTGAAAAATGCTTTGCTTTGCTTAGGTTGAAGGTCTTCTGGTTTGTCACTGGAAAGCCCCTTTACTTGCTGATTTCTACTCATTAAAGTGGTAGTTTATCCACCTTCAAATGTCTCTGCTCTGTGTCACAGACACTTATTTGTTCTCCAGCCATCAAAGTGTATTAAAATTAACAGCAGTCATCACATGAGTGGAGGGTAGCCGTTCTCAGACACACAGATAGTTATATACTCACAGCAGGAAACTTGCAATCAAATTCTAACAAAAGGTCACATTTGCAATAAGTAAAGGAAAATGTAGGTAATTGGTTATGGAATCAGTTAATATCTTTGCAGGCCTTGAAAGGCACTCTGATGGACTTGAAACGCTTTTGTTCAAGTAATTAAAATTGAGGTATTGCTATAGTATTAAAAAAGCTCAGGAAATTCTTGGTGCACTGTAAAATAGTGTCACTACAATGGCAAACAAACTCAAGAGGGAAAATTATTTGTGGTTTGTTTGAAAAGACGTATAGACTCGGGTTCTGGCTGAAATGTAGAAAAGGAATAGGGAATGAAGTGCAGGACAGCTTGAAGATTAGCCCTTACAAAATATGTTTTTATGCCCAGCTTCAAGGCACGCCCACTATTTCTCTCACCTGATTTAGATTCGTGGCGGCTTCAGAAATACCGGGTCACAGTGTCTACGCAGTCTTCCCATGGACTTCAGGATACTCACCCCTTTGGAAAGCAGCGACTGACTTTCCGAGGCTGGAAAGCATTTCAGCATTGGCTGAAATGCTGTTTCTTTGAGCAGTACCGTGCAGTCCTGAGTAGTTATGTGCCACAGCTATAGTTCATAACTGTATCTGAGGTTGGGCAAGTCCCTGAGCCTCCTGTGTGACCAAAGGGAAGGGTACGTGCCACAGAAGGGGACACCGAGCAGCCAGAGCATGGAGCAGGGACCTGCTGGGGGCATCCACCAGGAAAGGCTGTGGAAATGTACTGTGGTTTTCATTGCCCATCAAACACTCCTTTTCATTTAGTCCAAGCTAGGAGTTTCTGACAGTTTCTGGCATGACTGGGGGCTGAGTCTTTAGGGCGCCTGGTGTGAAGCCTTTCTTCTGCCTGTAGAAAATCAAAGTTGGCACTGGAGAGCCCTCAGCAGGAGTCTGTGGTCTCCCTCGAGTAGAGGGTAGTACAGCCCATACCTTCCCCCTTATGCTCTGGTGCTTTGAATTGTACAAAAAAGGTGTCTGCTGGATTAGAAGGAAAAGGTGCGTGAAGACCCAGCCACATTCCTGGGTCTGTGAGCTGGGGCGTTCAGCAAGGAGAGGAAAGGCACAGTTTAAAGCTTCTGCTTGAATAAACATTTTAAATAATCAAACAGCCATTAAATGTACTCCAGGAGTTCCCTTCTGCTCACCAAGTGCTCTGACTACTGGGCTAGGCTGTCACACTTGCCCCGACTTCTCTGTGTCTTAATTCAGATTTAATGGTACCACCATTCAAATTTTGACCCCTTCTACATGCAGGAGGTCAGGATGCTTTTGCTTCAGAATAGCCCCGAGCCTGGAGTTTAGAAAGCCTCCTGGCAGCCGAGGGAAAGCCATCACTGGTCTCTCCTGACACCAGTGAGCGCTCTCCCTGCTGTGCAAACAGGAGGTGGACCTGTCTCTGCACAAATTTGGTGGAAGAACTTCTCCATGTAGTACAAGGCCTCTCAGAGATCCTTGAAGAAGTCCTGGCAGCTTTCTCAGATACGACTGGCAGTGGGGACAGAGTTAGAGATGTGAATGAGATGCCTGTGGACTTTCAGGTGCTCCCGTGCGGAGGCAGGTATGCCTGTGTTATCTCGGATGAGCAAGGGATTGATGATTGGAGTTTTGTCTTGGACTTTCCAAGAGGAAATTTGCGAAGGGGATGAGAACTTCCAAGGCAGACTCAAAATCTCATTAAAATGAATGAATTCAGAGGGAGAACATAGCCAGTGCTTCCTGCAGGAAAACCTCTGTTTCAGGGATGCTCCCCCTCCCTAGGCTCAGTTTTCCCCTTCGCACACATCTGTTGCTGATGTTATCCTTACCTGTGCATTACATTTAGTGTTTCTCACACTAAGGTGATACTTTCTAGCTTGAATAAATGGGAGCACTGAGGACATGGTAAAGGAATATGAGTGAGAGCAGAAATGGAGTGACAGTCTGGGGAGAGGAATCATTTTTTAGTTGGGAATGGGCAAGGTAGAATTTTCTGTGATGTCCAAGCCTAAGCAGACAAAGAAATTGCTTTCACTTCTTCAATTCCTTTTCTTTCTCACTCTGGTGTCCGAAGTGACTGTCATCCCTTAGACCAAGGCTGGCATGAAAAGTGGTTTGTCTTGTATTAGAGAGAATGACAAGTGTCATCTCAAATATGTGCTCCCCAAGCTCTGCTGCTGTGGAAGTGTAGCAAATAGAAAGAAGGAAAAGCTGGTGAAGGTTTGCCTGCCGTGACGTTTTTGGTTATACAGGCTTTACGGGCTATTGTGGTCAACCAATTCAGCATAATAATACAGTTGTGAAAATTAGTGAGAACATTCAAAAGACTTTGAATTTTGAATAATAAATATTCCAGGGAATTGCATGTAATCTGTATGTATGTGGGAAGAAGGGGAAGAGCAACTCCTTCTAGCAACACATCAGTTTTATTTGAGGCTCTTTCCCCAGAGAGTCAGCAAGAAGGAAGATTATAATGCATTTCCTGGATTGTTAGGTGGAGAGCATTTGCTCAGTTCTAATTGAAATTATTGCAGGAAACTCTTTGTAAATTTGAGAGTCTTTCAACTAATAGGAAGGGGAAAAATACCCAAACATCTTCTCATATTTAAGTAATCAATCACAGATGGAAATTAGAAGTTTGAGCGAGACAATATTTGAATCAATGATTGTAGTAGGTAAGTGTTACTTTATAGGTTGAAATAACTTTGCTTAAGCAATCTGTTATAAAATTTCAAATTATAAACATACAAAAAAACCAGACATAGTTTCTGAACTTAAGTAGGGATCAAGCGGTTGCAATTAATTTACCCAACTAAAAGGCAAGAAAATGGAAATGCTGAATAAAAGTAGTAATAGCGTCTCAACATATTGCCTCTTTCTAGGCTAAATTGTGGTGAAAAGTATCTAGTCTAAAGCAATTTTCATGGAAGTTATGTTTTCCATATTTAGGGTTTTTTGGGGGGAAAAAGTGTGAAACTTTTTTCAGGACATTATCTTTCAAAATATTTGGCCATGTGACAAAAATATTCAAGCCCTACGGTATGTGGCTTTCAGAGCTGATCTTGCTCAGCTTATTTGAAAAGAAGATCAAGATGTAACTTGATCCCTGGCAACAGGAATTTCATAGTGGAAAAAAGCACTGACAGTAGGGGATTACAATCTTGTTGACAAAAGCTTCCAGAGATCCTACTGAAGTTAGAAATCGTTTCTTGAAATACAATCCCATTCTTTGCTGTGAGGGTGACGGAGTATTTGTTGAGTGTACATCTAATCAGGTTCCCATCCTGGAAGTGTCCTAGTCTCTGCTGTCCTCTGCCTTTGACTGACTAAAATGTCACAGTCCTGGGGCTTGAGGGAAGGTATTTGATTGATTAAGGATGTGTGAAATGTAGCTTCCCCAAGAAGGTGATATGATGGTCCTCTCTGTGCTCAAAGCCTATAAAAGATACCAAAATATCTTGTTGAACAGGCTTGGGCTTGCTTGTTTTTTTCAGAGAATTTTGAATTAATAGTTTGTTCTTGGGCAGGTTTTTTTATTTGTTTGTTTGTTTTTTTTACTTGGTTTAATTACTTTTCTGTTGTTCTCTTTAGTTTCTTTGTCTGTTTAACAAAATCCCATGGGAGCGTTCACACCACATTTCAAAACTGACTTCTGTCCTCTTATGAACCTGAAATTTTTACAGTCTTTTTTTCCACTTCCCTTTCTGCTGCGGCTTTCCAACGTTGTGCTTCCCCATTAAGATAGAAGGAAGCTTGATGTTCCACCAACTGCAGATTCAGTCAGGTATAGATTAAATGTAAATTTCTAAATTGGAGTTATTTCTGTAGGATTTGTGTTTGATTCTCCTCATACAAATTCCCCATCTGTCTTTCAATGGCCAAAATGCATTGCTGGCATCCCAACAACCTTTTTTTTTAAAAAAAAAAAAAAATTAAAAATGGTAATGTAAACTTGGAGGCTGTGAGGCTAAGCGTAACATTGATCGGGCTGATCTTTATACAGTTTCATCCTCTCAATCTAAGTCCCAACTTCAGCTGCTCCTGCTGATTCCAGCCATGTCTGTGCTCATGGCTACAGCACGCCATCTCCCCTCTGGTCGAAGATATGAATGTGTAAGCAGTAAGCGTTTTCCTGAGCTGAGGAGCCCATCGTTTTGCAGAATGGAGCACTGCATCCCCAGGCTCACTGGGTACTTGCTGACAGAGCCATGCCTCCTTGAAAAGCCTGATAGAGCCGAAAGGCTTGGCAGGATCACGTGAGTTCTCTGGACGCTTCTGAGAGGCCTTAGGGAAGGTCAATTTAAACAGTAAGCAAGTCTCCTGGCCTGGCTTCCTATGTCTCTACCTGATTTTCTGGGGAAAAGAGGGTACAAGTTTCCTTGGTCTTCCTGCTGGCACGCCACAAGGAGGAGAGGGACAGTGCCGAGCAATAGCCAAGTGACAAGGACTCTTTTTCCTTTATACGCTTCCAGAAAGACAAGTATTAAGGACATAAAAGGTTTGGTTCATGATAGATAGATCAGTTTATCATACATATTTTGTACATATTAGAGGGTTCAGAGAACAGAATAATAATCCTTAGCTATAAAATATTTACAATTTATCTATTTATAAAGCTGATAAACAAGTAATTTCATGAAACCAATTTAAAATATCATTTTATTTTTTAAAACTCAAATTGGTTCAGCTCTCAGGATAATTCCCACTAAATTTTAGGTTGCATATTTAATACTATTTGGGTTTGAGTAATTATCTGTTTTAAATTTTACTGTTGCTGTGTTCTTGTATGCCCCAAGGCAACTGTGTATAAAGCTATCAAAAAGATAGTATATTCAAAAAGAAGAACAAAATATGTAAAGTTTTGTCATATTTTTACAAACCCATGTATATTTATCATAATTTCTAATTATTCTTTTTACTTTACTGCATATTATTAGTTTAATTGAACCATAAACTTTAGACTAATAACACCAATTTGTCTTTCATTATACTTTGCTCTATTAACTTTTACAAATGGGTTCATCTCAGCCACTGATTGATGGGCACACAGCAACTGTGCTAGATTTCTCACCCACAAACAGCTACATTGCATTTTCTGTTCTTGGAAAATGCTTTCGCTTTTTTTTTTTTTTCTTCTTCCAGGATATGAGTTTTTATTTTTTATTCTTGAGGTTTAAATACAAGATATGTTTTGTAACTTTCCTCTTCCAAACATTAGCCCTTCTGGCAGAAACCACCAGCAGTAATAAGAGCTAGAGTTGTCAATTATTTCAAGGGATTCTTTTCAAAATAAAATGCTTGGTTCAGGATCTCAGTAAAGCCCTATCCACTTCAGATTTTAGGGACTTTAAATCTCCTAGTGATCTTCATAGGCTTGCATTTCTCTGTCAAATGGTGGGAATTCCATGGCAATGTAAAATCACATACATCTCTTGGGGAAAAAAAAACCACATAACTATAAAATTGCCAAAAAATAACAAAGAAAATTGCAAAAATGCAAATATGGAAAGCTATTGCAGGGCCACTTAGAAAATTCATATTTTGGTTAGGGCCAAGACTCTTTTTACCAGCACAGTCCTCATATTCCCTTCTACTGTATTCACAAGTCTGATTAATCTGCAGGGAGAAAAATGAGTATGGAAAGTAAACTGGTGTCTCCCAGCTGGGTCCGGTCTGATCTGTGGTCACCTGGGCCAGCTTCACAGGCTCAAGTGATGCTCTGCCTTGCCCTGTCCTGTCACCAAAGATCAGTTCTGTGATTACTGTCCACACCCTGTGAAGACTTCTGGATATACAGTCCAGCTGTCACGTCTTTGAAAAATACAAAGAACAAACAATACCTTATGCATACTTTGCCTATCTTTGCCTTTGTTACTGAGGCTCTATTTCTCAAATATCTTTCCTGTCTCCTGTGTTCTTCCTCCACTTAGAAAAACCCAAACATTTTCTCCTTTGTACTATCTGTTCAGCTTCTTACACACAGGCCTCAAATGCAATTGTCTTCCCAAAACTCCTTCCAGGCAGAAATAAAAGGAGCCATTCAAGCCATCTTTAGCCAGGCAGATGTGATCTGCGGTGTCACCAAAAAGTGTAGGGAGAATGCAGCCGCTGCCACAGAGACCTTCTTGAGTCTGAGTCCTACAGAAAATTATGGGAGATAACAAGCGATTTGAATAAGGGAAAATGTGTGTCCCACAAGTCCAAAATACTTTTAAAACTAGCTGCGTATCACCACATTTGTGATAAAATTATGGCGGGCTGAAGGAAAAATGTGTAGGATGAATGAAACAAAATAACAGCCTGAGAGGCAATCATGAGAATGAGAAGAGCATAGGAACAGAGAGCGGACCTGTGTAAGGAAATTGGGAAAGAAGAGGAAAGGGAATGGAAATTAAAGACCATCTAAAAGGTATGAGAATATGCAGGGGAGGAGAAGCAGAGTGAGCTGCAACCCACGCCGTCTTATGGCACCCAAAGGTCCTCTGCTGCAGTAGAAATATTGCAGTTCTTTGCTATGGAAATACCTTTTTGTGCATCTTGGTCAGTAGAAAGAGAAGCGTGCCTATTCCAAAGTGCCTCAGGAGCAGTGTCCCTAAAAAGCAACCTTTGTGAGGTAAAAAAGATGTTTTGGAACCAGTATGAAGCCTACCAATGGGAAACATTTACCTTGGGAATTTGATAATCCAAACTGTAATACCCTCCACAAAGCCGGTGTCTCACCAGACAAGAGGTTGTGATGTGCTTTTCATTTCAGCTTTGAATTGTTGTAGGGTACTAGCGATCGCTAAAAAAATGGAAAAAATGGGAGTGGAGCAGTAACTCTACAGCAAGACATAGCAGAAAAGGAGTATGGAAGGGTCTGCATTTTCCTATGCCTCCATCATAGTGTTTTATTAGGTTCAGATATCTTCTTTTTTTTGTACAGATCTTACTGGAACCAGTCTGGAGTTACAGAGTTTCTCTGAGTTTCCAGCACACTTCCAGCATTTTGAGGGAATCTTTTAACTGCTGGGCTAATGGGAAACATCCTCTTTCTTGTTGAAGGTTGTTTTGTGTAACTTCAAGCGGCATTAGTTGCAATTGAGTGCAGAAGGTACAGGTAGTGAGCAGGAGGAGAGCAAGTGAGAGCTGCGTGCTGCCTACAGTAATTGCTGTGGCGCAGTAAAGCACGGCGCTGACATTTTATTAGGTTAGTTTCTATGTCACTACACGCAGATACTCACAAATGACGACTCAGGCCTGTGAAACAATTAAATCATTAAATGAATTATGAGACTCGATAATAAATAATGCATCTGGGGACGCCGCATGTGCCATCTGCATTTTGAGAATACTCCTGGAACACAGTGAGGTCCCATTTTCAAGCATCTTCATGCAGCCAGGTTGGCTGCAACCTGCTTTTCTAAACAAAGGCGGAGATTCCCCAATAATAATAATCACATTATCTTTGTAGCTCGTGGCTTCCAAGTAAATTTCAACTATATCACTGCTCCAGAGAAAGCTGCGAGAGCTGGCAAGGTTTCTAGTCTCTTGCAAAGCATTTGATTTGTGTATATATCTTGAATATTTTGTAGCCAATGTACAGGTTTTGAAATCTGAGGTGTAATATTGAGATTTTCTTGAATGCTTGAGTTACCTTGTACGTTTCTATTCTTTTGTGGATTTTAACAAGGGAAACAGCTATAATTGTTATGAAGACAAAGAGTCTTCCTTTGTCTACAAAAGTCACCACACCCTGTATGTCACGTAAAGGGACATCTAGTGAGCATATAACATCCTGCAAGATAATATATCCTTACTGTACCATTGAGCACCAGACCACACAGTTTATCAAACTAAACTTTTATGTAGGTAATCCTGTGATTATCTGTTTTGTGTGTAAAGCAATTATATCTTCACTACATGCACATTTGAAATGGCAATAAACTTTTTACTAGGCAGCTGTTAACTTCTGATGGTGTTTTCAGTATATATTTTTGAAAGGACAACTGTGAATATTTTTCAATAAATGAGTTAGCTATTTTTTATTATCTCTACTACATGGATCTGCAGGTACTATTTACAGTAGAAAAATATAAACATTTCTTCCTTCACTTGAAAATGGTGTTTCTTTATGGTATGTCGTAACATCTCTGTGTTTTATGCTGACACTCACAATGATGAATCAGTTCAGCTTTCCATGTGTAAACTTTTCTTCTGTTCCTATATCTTAAGTGGATCAAAATAAAAATATAAAAAGGGATAAAATACTCATTTTATTTTTTCTGAAATCAGTGAAATCACTGTAAATTACTTGTTTCCTAATTTTTTTTTCTGTTATTCTTTGCCTCAGTTTCTGTGTCATTCTTCCTAGTGGCAGTGGCAGAAAATGGAAAGTGTCATTTTGCTGGAACAGAAAGCACAATTTTCTTATTGAATTGCTCACTGAGGCCATCCATGTCCCTGTTAGTAGGTAATGTTGTAAAGTTCTTACAAAAGCTTTTTCTTAGTTTTTAAAATGGCAATATGGGTAATAATTACTAATAAATAAAATTTTGATCCTTGGTGCATTACAGTGAAAAGGAAGAAACCAAAAATCAGAAAAAATGTTATAATAACTGAAATGTACATGTCCAGTTTTATTCCTTATTGAAATATATACTTGATTTCTTTTCTTGTTTCTGGGTGTATTTGGCCTGTCACTTATTTAAAATGCTAACAAAGTTTGGTATTGAATTTTCCAAAAAAGATGTGTAATTATTGACTTTTAAGCTGGCACAAAGTTTTTCATGCATGTAATTAGGAGAGAAGTAGATTACTTCTTACCATAGAAAGAACGTTTTTTCTCTACATGTTTTAAAAAATTATTTTCTGGACACGTGCTTTTTGGCTGGAAAAACTCTGCAGCTTATGAAGTTGTTTGTTATTTTGCTGTGATTTTATACACAATGGAAGGGTGAGGAAAAGGTCAGCAATAACTCTGCTGTTGCATTTTCACTGGGAAAAACATAATATTGATCGATAAGAAAATGGAAAAAGCACAACTATTAGCGTCTTACTTGATCTTCTCCGACCTTTACCCTGCCATGTTGATTTTATTCTTAAATGTTATGTCTGTTGTTCCAAAGGTTTGTCCTGTTTAGTCTTTTATTTAATTAATACATGATCTTCTTTACTCTCTCTAATGTTAAAACATGAAATTCGTTTTATTCCTTGTTGAACCATTGTCCTCTTTACACTCAGCAATGCATGTCGGATAATAACTCCATGTAGGAATTGGCCCGCTTAAAACTATTCTAGAATCATAATCGATGGGTACTTAAGTTCATCAAATTGTTTTTTCAGGTCCATAGGAAATTAGCATTAAAGATGTGCAAGCTCTTTAAAAAGAAAATTTAAATCTCACACTCTGAGTCTTTCTGGGTGTGGACTGAAAAGCAGAAAATACGGTATTGAACCTCAGTACCTTACTAAAAGTCTATGTGTCTGCTGAAAGGGTTGTCAAGCATTGGAACAGGCTGCCCAGGGAAGTGGTGGAATCCTCATCCCTGGAGGTATTTAAAAGACAGGCAGACCTGGTGCTTAGGGACATGGCTTAGTGGTGACTAATGATGTGAGAGGCCTTTCAATGATCTGAAAGGTCCCTTCCAACTTAGGCAATTCTATGATTCTATGATTCTATAAAATGCACTCATTGAAGCATTACACCGTGAGGGCCATCTGCATATGGTACTATAGTTGGTACTTAAGCTCGCATGGGGCAGGGTGCTGTGGCAAAGCCACTGGAGTGCCTTGGTTTGCCTTTGGGCACAAAATCTTCTTATTAACTGCCAAAGATAGCAAACTGTATGTTTTGGCACTAAAAAGGAATAAGGGCCTGTTTTTACACATGGAGGTAGAAGAAAATAATTAAGTGAAATATGCAAGGATAAAAGCATACAGAAAGGGCAAGAAGCTGAATGTGCAGGTGTTGGGCTTTTTGGGCTGCACCCCTTGCTGAGGTACGAGAGTGGAGGCAGCATGCCTCCCAAACTCCCTGGGAGGGGGGCACACAGGTGTCCCTGCCCTGTGGGCAGACAGGGGCGTTCTTGTTCCAGCACCCTGCCCTGGCTGGCACCTTCTTGTCCCCACACTCCTTCAGCCCATGAAGCACCCATCATCTTCGTCAATGCTTTAAAAAAAATAAAATAAAAAAGAAAAGAAAAGCAAACCACAGACAGTGAACCTCATGGGATTTTTTTTCTTCCCCCTCTCCTGCTTGCATTTCGTGTTCTAAAAAGGGACAGAAAACCAGCCCCAAACCAGGCTGAGACTGAGGTCACTCATTTGTAGCTTCAAAGAAATATATGAGGAATTCATCATGTCAGTAATTTAGCTTATAGCTACATTCTAAGCTGGTAACTGGGTTTCATAACTTCTTACTTGAGGTGCTCTTTAACAGAAAAAAAGTGGTCACAAAGTCGTTTGCGCTCCTAGAAACAAACAGGCTTCAGAAACAAGTTAGAAAACTATAATAAGGCCTTTTCTACAAAAAAAAGTAGAGTCCTGATCACTTGAATACAAGAGTTTTAAAATAAGTGTAAGGGTTGTTCCTGGTAATATTTTAAAATATTTTAAAATTTCAGAATGGCAGGGAAGTTCTAAAGGATGGCAAGTAAATTTGTATTTTAAAACAGTCATTAGAAGAAACCTGTAAAGATGACACTGAGTCTATGAAAATAATGGGATAAGTGATATGAAAAATAAAGGATGAGAATATAATTAATTTCAGTTGACATTTTTTATATTTTTTTACATAAAATTGTTCTTGTTGGCCTCATTTCCTTTCTTAAGAGACGACGGGCTGATTAAAGGTACCTTTATTAGCCTGATCAGGCTGAATGTCTGTACAGTTTTCCACATATTACTATGCAAATTTCTCACTATCATAAGATGATATGATATGTGATATACGAATGATAAATATCCAACAGAGTAATTACTAGAGAATCATAATCAAGTATGTTTCCACAGAGGTCTCACACAGACCAGTTCTTGCTCCAGTGCAGCCATAAATCATTGACAAAAGCATGTAAGAAAATATGAAATAATTATTGATAAAGTTTGCAGATGTCACAAAAACAGATGGAATGGTAAAAAAATAATGAGGACAGGCCATTTGTACAGTATCCTCTGCATCATTTAGTAAACTAGGAAGAAATAATACGCATTTTAATATAACCAAATACGAGGCCAAACACCTAGGGATAAAAAGTACAAGATTTAACATTAGGGAGATAATACTTTAAGAAGCACTGAGCCTGAAAAGGCAGTAATACTTTTTCATTGAAGATATTTTCTCATCTGGTGCTTCAGTTGAAAGAATTAGTGTAAGTCTGTGGGTTTATAAATGAGAAACCATCGAACAGGGGGAGAGAGCTGTATTATCTTTGTCCACAAAGTTACTGACACCACTGCCAAAATGCAGCCTGATATCTATTCTTCAAAAAAGATAGTAAAAGCTTGGAGAGTGTTCAGGGAAAAGCTACAGGAATGATTTTACAGACAGGAAATTCCACCTTACGACCAAACCTACAGGAAGCTTGAAGTTTTTAGCATATCTTAAAGAATCATAATTCAGGAGATGTATGTGCCCTGTATATAGTTCTCTAACTACCAAAAGTGTTTACATTTAATAGGGCACTTGAATTCAGATGACAAAAGCACCCGCTCCAGAAATCAGAATATAAAGTGATAACACTACGTATAGAAAGATTTTAATTTTTTAAAATTTGAACTTTTACGTCAAAACTGAATGTGGTTTTTTTTTCTCTTTCCTAAAGGATAGTTTGCAGTCAGTCACAAGTTCTTAAACTCAATACCAGATGAAATTAAATGGCTAAATCATACAGAAACCCAGATGATATTCTGGTCTTAAAAATCTATTAACCTCTATGAATCTTGCATACACCAACGCTTCTCTGTAAAAGTCTTTGGCGTAATGCCAGAATAAAAGGCTGCGCTTATCATTATTATTTGTTCACATTATTTTTTTCTCAAAGGTGAACAGTTGTTAAACAAATATTACAGGCTTTTTTGTGCCATTGAACTCCTCTATCATCATATCATTATTTCCCCAGTGCTCTCATTATAAGTGCTTGAAAGTTGCTTTCAATTGTAAATTAGCCAGGGCAAAAAGAAGAGGGTCAGTGAAATCTCTTTGTATGGAACACATATCTGATTTTAGCGACCTGTGGGTTTGGGTGTTTGTTGTAAATAAGGATTGTAAAGTAAATAAAAGATTGATAGATGTATTTGATCTAATGCAAGTTATTCCTTACAAAGCCCGATTTATTCTTCTCCGAGGTTTTGCATATTTCTTCCACTGTGTGAGGTTAGGAGGAAGAGCCACAGATAAGAAAGTATCTGGAAGCCTCAACAAGTTATCTGCCTTGACCTTTGGAGAGCCTTAAAGGGAAGTGTTGTCACTCTGAGGAGATGTAGAGGTCATACTAGGCACAGAGCCAGCCTACAACTTTTTTTAGAGTGTGTCAGCGCCAGGGCAAAGTGAAGACAGACTAGACTTAATCCTTTAACCTAACCTGTCAAAACTGCATCAAGTCAGCACTGCCAAATCTGCAGCCACCTCATAACTCAAAAAGGTATGCATGAGTGCATTTATGAATTTGCTTTTGAAAAGCGGTTTTATGGTTTGGTATTCACAGCATTTTGAAACCTGGCCACATCGCTGGGTATGCAAACGTAAAGCTAAATGCTGCCTGCTGCATGAGCAATTCATCCCACCGAGTAGTAGGAAGATATGAAATAAGATTATTGCAAAAGGTGATTGTTTTTAAGGGATACTTACTTCCAAACATAAAAAATACAGACTTCAAAGAAATTAGGTTGGTGTTGTTTAACGAAAACAGTAGAAATAACGTATTTGTCAAATCCACGGTAATGGATAAAGCACACAGCACATTAACTTGATATTTTATATTCATCAACTGTGCAGAAAATATTGTTCCTCTGTAGTGATGATAGTTTGTTTAAAAGAAACATTTTTTTTTAGGTATTTGGGGGGTTTACATATATGCATGTGTGCACATTGGCTTGTGTGTATGTCAGTAAATCCATGTGCATTTTGTGTGAACCTGTGAATAGTTATAAAAGGAAGCATTCATGTCAAAAATAACACAAATGCATGCAAAACACAGGGCCATATCCTAACTGCTGCAAACTAGCTCGGCTGACAATGGCACCGCAGCCACGCTCAGACATGACAGTTGTCACAGCTCTCTATATGGCTGTGAACTTTAAATCGTGAATATACTGTGATGCAAATGAAAAATGCTAGAAAGCTCATTTTGTGCCATTAATCCTTGAGCTTTTCCTTTAGGTGGGTGAAGACACAGTAACAATTTTATCTGTCCTCAAGGAGGATATTCTGAAAACTACGGCATGGATACGCGAAGGGACTGGGACTATAACCTTCTCTTAAAAGAAAGGATTGTAACCTGCAAAAAAAAAAAAAGCTTATGTTTTGGTCCTGTGATGGGCTGGTGCTGCAAACACACATCCAGGCATCAGAAATAGATCTCCCATCCTTTGCCTGTGAGGGTTCACATGGTCACTGTCGGCAGAAGTACCCTGCGAGCCATGATGTGGGCTCCTTGCCTGACACTGGGACAGGCCAGGGCTCAAGCCCTTGCTCCAGAGCTTGTCTAAATTCGTTTACTGGTGGGTCCCTGGAGCAGCTGGAGCACCCGAGAGGATCTTGCTGGGTCCATCTCCCCTCTGCCAAATGCAACAGCTCCCACTCAGAGGGCAGGACAAATCCTCCTGCCCCAGAACAACTCCTCCTGCCCCAGAACTGGTGGTTCAGCCAGTGTGGGTCTTTGTGGGCATCAAGGAGCCTTCAAGAGACTCTGTGTGTGCATGTGTGTGTGTCTTGGGGGGGCTGGTGCCATAGAGAGATCTGTGTCTGTGAGGGACAAGGACAGAGCATGAGTGTGATCTCCGCCTTAATGATCAATTAACTGGGAAATTGTCAAAAGGAAACGCAAAAATGTCAAAATTTTGTTAATAGTTCTTGCTTGTGAGCTTGGAAGAACCGTTAATGACACTTTGAGATTTTTGCACTGGAAACATCAAAACTAAAATGCAGTCTTCTTTTCTCTTGGAAAACGAGTGCACTCTCATCTTAATGAGTCATCTGAGCAATTCCAAGGGAGGGCAAAGAAGTCCTTGTATTTACTTCCCACTTGGAACATGACAAAATTGGAAATCTGTAAAAGGTAGACCAGAGCATGAAAAGAAAAAGGAAAAGAAAATATAATGAACTATTGAAAAGAATAGAGGAGTCTGAATTATGAGTGAAGCCAAGTAAAAATGGTGTTAAACACACATGCCAGGGATTTTAATTCATATGTGTTTGGTGACCCCTCGTGAAAAATCCATTGACTAATCAAGAATTCCACTTCCAGAAGGAGCAGTATGTTGGCAGATGTTCCCTACAGTCTTTGTGTTCTTCTGAGGAATGGCTGTGACAGTCTATTTATGTAATAGCCCAATAATCATCTTGGTCACAAATATTAACTTCAGCAAGTGGATACAAATTGAGCATTCTAGCTGATTGCTAACAAGATGAAAACAAGACCCTTTTCCCTTCAAATCAGAATAGTATTGGAAAAATACTCAGAATCACAACTATTTCAAAGAAACAGAAAATATGTTGTTTCATGTCTAAATTACTGAAGATATTCAATATAATATAATATTTATATAGCATACATTTACAAATAAATGAGTCATTATGCTGCCATAAAACTGAAACTTGGATTATCTGTTGCTACTACTTTTGGATAGAAATGAGTCATTTCAGGATATGTGGAGAAAAGCCGATTTCCAACTTCAAATACATATACATGGACGTATTTTGACTTACATTTTTAGACTTTAATGCCAGAAGGCCAGTCCAGGTTTCTGGGATGACTGACTTCATAACCCAGGCCATAACTCCTGGCTCAAACCTCTAATGGCTTACAAATGGCCTGCATCTACACTCAGAGTTAAAGATTTCCATCTTTCAAAGATCTTACCTGTTTTTCCATTCAGTCTTTATTCAGACTTCTCTCCTGTGCTTTTTGTAGAGAATAACCCCTCTCTAGTGAGAATGCGTGTTATGAAATGCTTATTTTGTTCCCCAAGTATTAAAGAGCCACATTACATGTTTCACAAGTAATTCTGTAAGAATACACTGTAAAGGCACAAATTTCTTCAGAATAGGCACTGTAACTTTGGGCAGTTTAGAATATGTATAGCCGTACAAAAAATTAGTCTATAGTTAACAGTACTTGTGTAACACAATAAATTAAAGATGACTGTGGATTAGAAACCCTGCAATAGTTGTACTTCAGATGCATCTTAGTATGAAAATTGATGGCTTTGTTACCTGGGAAAGAAGAGTGAGAGAGATGGCCTTGTCACACCCTTGTTAAGTATTTGTACATCAACCAGTAACTTGAGAATGGTAAAGAAGAAAATGAGTTATTGTGTGTCACACAATAATCACATAATGAAATCAGAGCTCAAAGTAGACTGGCCACACAAACCTCTTTCACTGAATGCAAAATCAGAAGATGGAAGTTTGCCATTTCTAACTAGTAGCCTTATGACAGTTTGGTTGTTTTGTCTTGCCCAGATGACAATTGTCACTGGAGACTAAGCATTACCATTTATACTGTCTAAAGTATAGAGGGCATAGAAGTATTTATGACTCAAAGACTTGAGTATGACTCAAAGAGTTGAATATGGTGTATGTTGTTCTGCTGAGCTAAATTACACAGGTAAAGAGATCAAGAAGAAATAGCAGACCCTTATCAAAAAGCTTCTTGAATGTAATTGTGTATTTGCTTCAAGTTTTAAATGAAACAGAGTTTAAACCTTTTAACAGTTCCTCCTGATGCTGGAGCAAAAAAAGCAAAAGAAAGGGATTTGGTGGCAGGAGGAGCAGGTATCTTCCAGAGCTGTGGGGTGGCCTGTGCTGCCTGAGCACCGTGCCGCTCGACTGGCAAGGGAGGAGATACCGATGGTGCTGGTGAGAGTTGTGAGCAGGAAAGGTCCTGTACAGGCACAAGTCCCTTAGCTCTGTCCCCTGTGTCTCAGGAAGGGAGTGTTTCTTTCAAGGGTGTCGGCGGTACAGTGCGAGCCTTTGTTTTGAGCTCACCCCTGAGGGTGTGGTGGGCTCTTCGTACTCGGAAGTTGGTGGGTTTACTGACGTTATTCCAAGGAGCCGAGCTTTTTAATCTGATCAGACTCAGAAACACCCTCTTTCACCTCTGACAGGAGCCTGATTGCTCTAGTGCTTTAGATCTGAGTTACTTAAAGATACCGAACGAGGCTGATCAGATGCTGAAGGGCTGCCAAGATTACAGGCCTGCCGGCCCTATCACTTTTGTTATTAATTATGATAAAGCTGTACAAGCTGCAACCTGGTCCAGTCAGCGCAGACACTGGGACAGCTTTCCTCCCTTACCGTCCCCTCTTTTCACTGCTCCAGCTATTCTTAGCTAGGGGAACAGTCCCTTGTGGGATGATTGTCATCTGGTATATATACATTGCAGCAGCTGACTCAGATAACCAGGAAACTATAACCAGCTCCCTGACTGCCCTGGGAACTTGGCGGCATCAGGGAGTCTGGCCCAGTACCAGGAACAAGCACACAGCCATGGACTGCATCTTGTAGGAGCAGGACGTGTTTCTCATGCTTTTTCGCTTTTCAGACTTACACCATAAAGACTTTTGCAAAGCAGCGAAATGTAGAAAGATATCCAAATTGCAAAAAAGAGAGACAGATTTAAAGACAAAAAGATGCCCTAAGGAGCTCAATGATGTTTGTATGATTCCCACCTTGTATCATCACTGTGGAGATCTCTGCCCCTATTTAAATTACAAAACCAGTATACCTTCTTTTGCTCTTATCAGTGATGGCTTCTTGTTTCCTGATGACTCCTCTACACATTCCCTTACTGGTCATCTTCTGTCAGTGTGTCTGTTCCTTGCAAAACAAACAAGGCAGGATTATTAAGTCATTATTAACCCTGGGTGCACAAGGTTACATCCTCCAGAAAAACCCTTTTCTGGAAGTCTCTGTTATTAAATTCATTCTGATTTGATCTCTGAAAATCAGTCTTCCACAAGAAAACCTGCAGGAAAGGAGGAGTGGAGAGATGGGTTACAAACAACTGTGTGACAGGATCTGGCAAAGCCGATGGGGCCTCGGAGCTGGGAGGACTTCCTTCTTCTGGCAGCAGTGAACAATTCTGTCAGCTTGAAATGTGCGTGTAACTTCACCTCTAGGCTGCAGTTTCACAGGCAGTTGAGCCCATAATGTCTTATTGCAGACAAAAGGAGGAAATCTTGTACACCCCATCTCTGCTTCCTATGCTTCTTCCCCTGCTCCTTCCTCCCTCTCTCTGCTCCCAGCTGCAGAACTCTGTCTGCTCTTGCCCTTCTTGGCTCTTCTGCTGATTTGCATCAGCTCACTAAAACAGCAAAAAGAATATTCACCTTTTTTTCCCATGAGTTACTTTTCTGCCATTATGGTGAGCTGAATTGGCTCATGTAGAAGAAACAGCTGAGCTAACATAACACACTTCTATCCCCCCGCATAACCAGGAGAAGAGGCTGGGGCAGCATGCTCCCCGCTTCTCATCCTTTTACTGCCTAACCAAGGTTTGATTGCTCCTTCTGTTACACCTGAAGGATGGTGATGGGCTTGTTTTGGAAAAAATCCTTGAGTATGTTTGAACTTAAACTCTTCCTGCCATGAGCCATTCAGAATAACAGCACTGTTGCTTAAGCAGAGTGGTAGAAGCAATTAGGGGAGGTGCTCAGGATGGATTCATCACAGCCCCTCTGTGCAGCGGTCATTCACCTGAGGAGCTGATGGAGTTGTTTTCCTCAGTGGCCAATGAGCTGCAATGTCAGGCTTCTCTGACAGCAGGTATTTCTGTCAAGGTCTGCAACCTCTGCAAAGGTGACAGCCACCTTTGCAAATCTTGGCATTGTACCATGATCCATCGTTGGAGTCTTCTTGTCACCATTTCCTCTCTGGAGTTCCTATGTGATTCTAATTTGCAAAGTAAAATCCCTGGTAGCGATCCTTGCTTGGCCCTAGTACAGCCTTTTGCCAGCTCTCTGCTTTTGTTCATTACTACACAGAATTCAGCTAACTTCTGTTCCTTTTGAACTGATCTCACAAAGAAACCCTATGTTTCAAGAAGGAAGCGCAAGGCAGTCAGCAACCCAGGACTCTCTGACTTAAGAACCAAGTCTAGCTCCCAGAGATCAATGAAATGATCTCCTCACATTCAGACATCCCACAGCAAGTTCTATCCAGTCTCCCAAAGCCTCAGTGTGCAGATCTGTGCAGAGCAAATGCAGCCTGTGGACAATAAGCAGCAGTGGATGGCTGTTAACGCACTCTGGAGGAGTGGGAGGCATGAAGTCATCACAAGAGGACATGGCCAGTCAGGAGCTGGTAGCAGGTTTTCCCACTTACCACTGCTTGCTTTCAACCGTCCTCATGTCAGGTTCAAAGTACCCCTTTTCCTCAGGTGGTGAGCAGGGTAAATATACATAAAATATATTTTTTTCTTCCTTATTGCAGGGCCATTTAAGGAAATGGATGTGTCTGAGAAGTCACTTGGAGCTTTTTCGGAGCTATTTACAGCTAGTACTGTTATGACTGAATGGAATTTGAGTGGAAAAAAAAAGAGAAGTTGGAAATGAGGTTGAGGCAGGGAGGTTTCTTTCGGTATAAGAGGATGCAGAACAGTGATGGTGGGACACTGAGAGAGGAAGAAAAAACAACAGCAAGGCAAGTGGGAACAGTGCCAGTGCAAAACTAGGATGAGTGATAAGAGGCATGGGGAGGGGGGAGAAGAAGAAAGAGAAGATTATGATGCGTGGAAGCAAACCAATCTACCCTGCCTAATTCTGTGGCATGTTCCACTTTGAAGCCCATTGTTCTGTATCAAAGCAAAGGCTGTATCGCACAGCCTGGGCAGCCACCATGGTTGCAAGCTAATAGGAAAGGGAAGAAGTAGCAGCATGCCAGTTAGGTTTGCATGATGCTGATAGCAAGCCTTGCAGGATGGAAAGGTATGCTAGCAATGTCTCCCTTATTTCAACGGGTGTGCATGATATTTAGCTCCCAGCTTTACTCATGAAGATGAATGCTGTTCCCTCTTAACTATTGCTTTGTGGAAAGTCCAGGTCAACAGACGCAAACTAGCTCAACGTAGAAGAGGCCATCACGTGTCCAGATTATTTCATACTCAGACATTTTGTCTGAATCAATGCTGAGAGCTCTGTGTTTGGGTTAAGGGAAGTTTGACAGTGATGCTGGAACTGCAGGGAGGAAACTCCAGCCAAGCTGAGTTACCCATGGGTCCTGTGTCCTGGCTCCCAGGATAGGGTACCACAACAGCCACTTTTCCCTGAATGCTAAGACAAATACCCATTAATCACTATTTCTTCCATGCACCTTGTTCTGCACTTGAAGGGAACCTGAACAAGCAAGGAGGGAGTCAAGATCCATTACAGCAATCCCCTGCTGAGGGTAGTCAAGGGACTGTGACTGTGAGAGTGAGGGCATAAGCCTGTACCTCAGTGCAGTCAAAGCTTCAGTGTCAACAAATGCTGGTAAGGTCTCCTATTCCTGTACAGGTCAGCTCCTGGGACTTCCTTCAGGATGTTGTTAAGAAGAGCCAAATAAACAGACCTTCATTCTGCCAGGTCTGAACCCATGACCAATGCGTTAGAACGAACTAACAGCCAGCGAACGGCTAGTGAAGAGGAAAGCCCTGAAAAGTACTTGCCTAAATTCACAGCAAGACCCTGAGTGGGATTCCTCTAACCCATCATGGATATTGGGGGTCAGAGGACCTGCCACAGGAAGCATCTCTTTGCACTGGCTATAGAGGGAGTTTAAGTTGATTAGGTGAAACACCTTATTTTTTTACTCATCTGCAGTTGGGTTTGTCATTCTTCTCATTGTACAGGAATAAATTCTCTGCGGGGCACAATAAAAAAGCTGAAGTTTTGAAAATAAGAATCTAAGATCAGGCAGTAAGCCACATACTTCCTTTGGCTTAGGATGAGACACTTACGTTACCATTTTAGTTGCTGCAAAGCAGCCTGAAATTTTTGAAATGCTTAAAATCAGGTACTTGAATTGACTTCAATGTGTCCAAAAGAAACCATTAATCTGCTGTCTATGAATGTAATCAAACAGAATCCTTTCAAAAAGGAAAGTTTTACAAATAATGATAGGAAAAGCATAAGCTGTCCTAAATTTCCTGTGCCTGCTGTGTTTTTCTGCTTAAAGTGTTCTCTGCTTTCCCTTAAAATTTCAAAGCCTTAGAAATATTTTTTTTTGGCTTTGCTCACATTTGTAAAGCTAAAGGTATCCAGAGAAGGGGCAGGGGAGTTGATTTACATGGTTAGTCATACATAGCAGAAGATGCAGCTCTGCATTTGTAGACAAACCATAGTCTGACATTTGTTCACATAAATGATACGATGAATACTTATGAAAAATGATCTCATTTGGGAAAATTCCAGTCAGGTCATGTACATTATGGGGAAAAGAACTAAATTAATTATGTACAGTGTGTAACTGTCAAACATCAACAACATATGTAATGGAAAGTCAACAATATATAAGGATCCAGCTAATTTCTATAAAGCCTGAATTTCTCTGGATGTTCACGTTCCTCAGATTCCCAAACTGCTGTACGCCAGCTTATCAAGCTGTATTTGTAAAAAGATGGGCCAGGATTCAGAGAAATCTTTTAATGAGGATTATTGTTCTGTAGAATCGAAATGGTAGTCTGACTGATGATGGCTGCACCATCCTGTGTTGTAGGGTTCAGCAAAGCTCCTAGTAAAACTGCAGGCAATTACTGAGTGCCCAGTCTTGAAAATCAAACTTGTTGTGACAAATAGGCTAACTATAAACCTCTTATGTGAATCACATATGAAAATGTCTAAAAAGTAAATAATCTTTAAGATTTTGGTCACAGTGTTGCATTATCAAACCTTTAAATTATAATAGTGTAACTGCTGGTATTACCGGTCCACTGTAAAATTTCTTTTCTGTGAAAATATGATTTTTTTAATGGTTTCTTGATTATTTGCATTATAATTGAGCTTTCTAAAACTTTTTTAGTGTAAATATTTTCTTTCCTAGAGGCACTAAAAACATCACTATGTCTGAATTGTGCTAATTATTAAAACATGAGCCATAAAGAATGAAAAATTACTAGAAATGGCAGCATAAAAGCCCATCTGCTTTTTTATTGTTTTATATCCTCAAAGAAATCTAAAAAAGGAAGCAAGTGCGTCAGTTGTGAATAATGAGACCCTCAAGTTTCAGTTGAAGTCACTGGTGTCTTTGCCTTAGGTGGGACTATTGTGACTAAATACAAATGGTATTCCAGTTATAACTTTGGGAGTTGCTGATAGAAAAATAAGTATTATTTTAAAATACATGATGCTAAGCTTGGAAGTAGGAATTTTTACTCTAACTCTGTTTCAAAACCCAATAATCTTATCACCCAACGTGCACATAGTTCACATTTACTTTAATATGGAAAGCACACATCTTGTTCAAAATGGAGAAAACAGATTAGAAAGAATAAAAACCTATTTCAGTATGGGCTGAGTGTTCACAACAGACTCACTGGGGACCTTTGATCTTACAGTCAACAACCATGTATTTCCATCTACTCAGTTTTTCTTATATGATTACCTTAAAAGAATTCTTGCCATATGTCATTTGAATCCGCTGGGGACTTTGAAGGAAAATGAGAAGACTACTTAAGCAAGCTTTGTAAAGTGTATGTGTCTGTCCATATGTATTAAAGTATACAGACAGTTTTTATCTTATGCCATACTTAAATTTATTAAAAATAAATGAAAAGTACCGAATTTTATCACAGCTAAAACGTGCAGCTTAACTAGCTGATATTCATTCAGGTTTTGCTGACATGTATGTGCTAGGGACCAAGCTCAAATATTTATATTAAAAGAATGAGAAAAAATTTCTGAAGCTTTAGTGTGTCCAGCAGAAACACCTCTATTTATACTTACAGGAGTATGTACCTGCAAATACCTGACACTATGCAAGAGGTTTTTTTCCTCATATAACCAATATAAATAATTGTGGTAATGAAGAAATTTATATCGTTTAAACTAGATAAGGTGATATAAAGTACTGTGCGCGATTTATCATGCAGCTTTCCCAGCGCACAACAATCCCACCCTGAATTACTAGCTCACCTCTTTCCTAGCCTGTAGTCTTAATATTGTCAAACTGTGCTAAAAAATATAGATCATGATTGGCATTCATGTATGTACACATTAGGCAAGTTCAATTCTCATGCTATTTAAAGCAAATTACATGTATGATGGGTCACAGTTGGAGACAGAGCAGCTTCTGTGACCCTTACTTCTTCCTACACTCTTCAAAAGGGCAGGGCCAGGATCTGGTGGGCAGGAACAGCAGATAGGATAAAACAGCATTCAAGAGGAACAAAATATTGAACTTCTGGGGTTTTTTAAGCAAATTTCATACAGATACAGTTTACATGATCGCCAGTTTCTTGAATCAGAAGCTTCAGGACCTTGCAGAGGAACAAGGAGGGAAGGGATGCCCTAGTCTACTCTGAACAAAGGTTTTTCCACAGTATTATTTATGCAAGTGCTAAGGTCCAGATCTAGAAGGACAAAGGATCTGCTTAACTACTTCACAGTGCATCAGCAGCTTGCAGTGAAATATGCTGCAGATAAGGCTCTGAAGTGAAGGTAGCAAAATGGTCAAAAGCGATTAACTCCATTTCTCAGAGAAGTGCCTAGCCTTTAATCCAAACACCCAAAACATGTGGCAGCCTGTCATTGCTGAAGCTGTCAGAAAATGTGTTACTGATTAAGATCATATATTGTTTCTGTGCAGAGTGCACTCACTGAGCGTATTCAGTCTCTATTTCTTAAATTATGGCTCTAATGGGCTTACTGTTTCCACAGAAAGATTTAGTGACGTGGGGAATGCTACACTCAAGTATCTTCCATGCACATGAATCTGCATGTGGAGTGGATTCAGTCTCTTTGCTCCAGCTTTGAAGAAAGAGGTATCCTTTATTTGAAGCTGGATGCAATAATCATGGCCACACATCCTTCTTTAGTTCAGGAAATCTCACTGGTGAGAGCTGTGCCAAAGCCTGCCTTTAAGACAGCATTATCTGACTGAGCTTTGGTAACATATGCAAAGTCAGGGACTTATCCTCTTCCAGATCACAAACAATTAATATATTACTTCCTTCTGGCAGAGCATTAATCAGGATAAGTCAAGAGGAAGGCTGAAAACCTTGTCTCCTTATGTCTCAGCATCTGAAGAATTTATAGTAGTTAAAAGCAATGGAATGAAAATAAAACACTTCCTTACATCCTTTTCTTAATGTTGTCCTATTTGTAGAGCTATCTGTCTACCAGTCAGCTACCTCTGTGACAGCAGCAATCAAGGTCTTGTAACAATACTTCCCGTCACATTCTCCTGGCCATCTAGAGTCCCAACTGCTTAAAAATAACAACCCCTGGGACATACCAGCTGAAATGACGTGTGCCCAAAAGGGGAATCTCTGCAGCTATCTTTGCAAGAATCCTTCCTCTGTACCTGTGTGTCTGTCCCATAGGCATGGCCGCACACACAGCGGCCACTTGCGGGGAAACAACAAGCTGCTGTTATTTCTTGGTCTGCAGAATCTCTTCCTGTGCTCAGCTGACTTTGGCTCAAATTTGGGAACGTGCTTGCAGTGAACAGAACATTGCATTTCACCACTCCCCTGTAAATGATGCATCACGAAATAAAACGTCCCCGATCTGCTCCGTCACTATCTCTCCTACCATTGGGATTAGAGAGAGAAGGATGTCAGCAGTTGCTCACAGCTGATCAAGAATGGGCTGCATCCTTCCTCTAGTCCTCCTGGGAGTGGCACTGAGAAGACTTCAGGACACACCACGTTGTCCCCTCCCTGTGGGTCCCTCACACTCAGGCGTATCAAGCCTCTTCAGTCTTCAAGGTCCAAGCCTGAAGTTAGGTTGTGAAGGGCTTGGGCATATTTGTTTGTGAAGGTATGGGATATTGACTTAGCTATAGTCAGCTGGGAGACCAGCTCTGAAAGGCAGCCAAGCTCAAATTTAGCCCAAACCATCCTGATGGGAGCCTGATCAGAGAGGACAGTAAGTAAATAAACTGATTTCCCCATGCATTATGATTCAGGTTTCCAGGCTGTTATGATACAGTTTGCCTGTATTAGAAACTGGGTACTTTCAGTGATCTAGTTGGCCCACTGATGCTCTTCGGGATTAAGGAACTACAGTTTTGAATTAGTGGCAGCTATACATTAGTTCTATGGTACTGCTGTGCACATACCATGTCAAGCCTATTTGGTTGTTATTAATTGGAGAAGGATGGCATGGGAATTGTGGTAGCTAATGAAAGCCTTTCCAAAAGCAAAAAGCAGGAATTGGGTGTTTGCAGGAAGTACTGATGGCCATGTTTCAAGAGACTGCAGCATTATTTGTTTATGATGTTTGCTTTCATCCTACTCATACTATATGTGTGCAATCTCATTCTCCCAGACTTCTATCAGTCACTTCCAGCAACTAGGAAATTCTATTTTCTTGATGTAAAACTCAGTTTCTCTCTTGTTTGTTTGCTTGCTTGCTTTTCACTATTTTTTTTTGTAACAGAGATTCGCAACAAGAAAAGATGAGACATTGTGTAGTAGGGGAAGATTCAAGCTTGGTTTGTGCATATTATTCATGCATAATTTGGGATCAGGACTTGGTGTTCATGTCCTTTTGTTTTGCTTTTACTATGGAACAAGGCTAATTTCTCAGAATCATCTGAGCATTTCCTTATAAGTTCCTTACTCTTCAGTCAACTTGCACGATTGGCACTATCTCGTGCTTTTTTAGTAGTGGGGTTTTAGGTCCTTCATTTTAATTAAAAAGTTTTACTTTAGGATCTTGTCAAAGTTTTATTTCATGAAATATGGAGGTGTGGTGGTTGTTACCAGGAGTATCTTTGTATTACACGGTTGCTCACAATTGCAGGATTCAGCCTCCCATCCACAGTGGTAGGCATGAGCTTGCATCTGTGACTCGTGGTTCAAGAAGGACATTTCTTCCTACCTGATTTCTTTTTTCTTGTTCATCACTTCTCCTAGAAAAGAAAAAAATTCAGGCAAAGGAAGAGCAGAACCAGAGATTCATGCATAGCAAGAGAATAGTTGTATCTGAAGACCTTTTACTGACCGGGTTGTGTGGCAGCAGATGGGAGAAGAGCAAATGTCCTTCTTTGCTTCACAGATCTGTGAACCAACAGGGGCTTTGCATTCCTCCAGATGGGAAGATGAAGAGAAAACTCTTGATGTTTCTCTCCTGCGTTACTGTCAGAGAGGAGAGGCGTAGTGGAAATGTTTGAAAGTGAACCTGGCAATAAGTTGGGAAATCTGACTTCTGGCCTCAACATTTGTTGATTCCATTTGCTCCAGTTTAATACAGAAGTAGCGGGACTTGAACTGGCCTGCTTCAGTAAAGCATTCCATTTATGTGACGAAAATCATTAATCTAAACCAGTTATATGGTGTGAGATTCCTTCATGTACTTTATGACTGTTGCTAGCCCCCAGGTTTACATGTAAGAACTCTGTCAGCAGAGGGTTGACCCAAGTCATCCTCATGCAGAAGGATTCTTCTTGCTGTCTGATATGGTATGGTAAATATGGAGAAGCTCTAATGAAGTTAATCTGAATTATAGTTAACTAAATCTCGTGTAAATGAAGGCAGAAATCAATACTAGGTTGATGCATGGACTTAATAAAAAGCTTTGGTTCCTAGCACAAAAACCTGCCCCTGCTCGTTTTTTTCTAGTGAGTCTTCTGTCATGGTGGGACTTTCCCACCTTACTTCACCAGTAAAATCAACATGGATACCTTACTTTTTTAGTTATTGTTTATATTTCAGCTACTGTGGGCCAAACCTGTGGTAAACTAACTACAAAACTGTCCAGGCTGGTTCAGGTCTGGTTTACTTTTACCTGTAAGATTATGAGATTGTGCCTTTAAGTGAGCAGGTTGTCACTTGTTTCTCTGTGAAGACTGTAACCAAAGAATTAAATTGAGCATACCAGACTTTGTGGCAGATAAGATTCAAAGAAAAATAGTTACCTGTACTCGATCACAGATGTGACATTGGACTAAACGTTGTCTGTCACCTTTACTTGCAGTGAGAGCAACGGCTCCCAGCTTCTGCCTCCTCTGCTTAATATATCACCAGCCACTTGAGATGGTGGTATATTCAGAAGGAGGGCAACCTAATGGCATGAAGCCTCAAAACCAAAGCATTCTGTCCACATGGCTACTAACAGGTGATGTCATCGGGGCTGACTTACATGGCATCAGTGTCACATACAGCACTCTTTGTGTGCCGTAACCTATCCAGGCCAGAAGGAAGAACATTATGTTGCGGTTGATATACATTCTGTAAGGATCTGGCTGGTTATTTTTCCTATTCCCAGGAAGGAAGGAAGAACCCTGCTCATAAGGGATTCCCAAGCACTCCGCCCTTTACTCGTTTCATGGCCACTTCTCCTGGAAGTGTTCCTCTTTGGCTCATTTCCTGGGCACTATCCTACCTTTCCCATAGTTTCCTCCATGGCAAAAATAACAAAATACTGAACCTGTTAGTTAGCTGAGCACCTGAAAGAGGACAACAGAACTTACTCTGAGTAACTTGCCAGAACATTACAAGCCCAGTATTGATAGATACCATGAGAGAGAACAAATCTTTCAGAAGACTCATCAGCCTTTGACGCAGCACATCTCCCGTCGTAAGGACATAGCTAAAGTGCTAGTTGTTCAGCTTTGTTCTGTTTTCTAGCAAGTGTTTTAATCCTGTTTCACAACAGAAAGAAAGCATTTGATGAAATCTCAAGTGCAGGGTTTTTTAATTGTTTGATTTTTTGACATTCCATAGGAGTCATATAAATCACAGAAATAATGTTGGAGGGAGGTGTTTCCTCGGTTCCATTTCATCGCCACTGTCATCCTTGGCAGTATTTCAGAAAGGATTTCTGAGGTATTCTTTGAAAAATGGCCTGATTATGATCCCATGGAAACCACTGACAAAATACTCACCAACTGCAACTGAAATCCATCCCTTTCAAAATTTAAATAATGACATGCTGATTTGGAGAAAGGAAATAGAGGTAAAACTGAGAAGAAAAAGATTTTTATACCCTCATTTTTGTCTACCCAAATCAACGAGAAAAAGAATTTTTTCATGCGTTTGTGTCAGGAAAAAAAAAATATTAAGGGAACACTTTCCTTCAAGATATTTCCTTCATTTTCTTTCTCTCCTTAAACTGGGATGGACAAGAAATAGCTCTCGAGCCTTGTAAGTAGGTCAATTGCAGTTCTCATGCCTGGACCACATTCCCCACTGTGGAAAGCAGGATACCAGCGGGGCTTGCATGTGTGCATTCTCTCTAGGTCGCGTGGGGGCTTCTTCCTTTCCTCCCTGAACCCCGTCCCATTTCTTAACGGGGTGGGGGGACACTGGGAAGCGGTTATCATCTTTTGCTTTTGATATGCTCCCAAGTGTTTCCTCTTCCCTCAGATCTTCAGATTATGTTAAATGTATCTTCAAGTTCTCAGCCAAATTAAGATTTTGCTATATAGTCATATGGTATGGGAGACTGATGGCTTGCATATTAAACTGCCCCCAGACCTAGTTGGTCTGTATATTAAAAGTGACTGCATTTTGGGGGGCCTATGAATCTGGAATTATTTTCTGCAGTGATGCCATTTCACAAGGAGTATGAAGAGAACCCTTCCCACAAATCCTAAACACCTCACAGCCTCTTTGACAGTAAATGTGAGTTAAATCTGTTTTGGCCATTAGCTATTCCATTAAAAATAGTTAGCTCTTTAAGGGGAAGCACAACTATTAACCTTTTTTTCTTTTAATTGAGCAAATAAAAATGTATAATTTGACCATTAACATCTCTGTATTCTTCACTTTTTTATGTGCAAAGTTACATGCACAAATGTCAAGAGACATGGGACTCGGACCCAAGCTCATCACTTTGTAGCTGATACTGACTTCATCTAAGGGGGGACCTAAACACTTCGGCCAAAACACAATGGTGTTTGAATGATCCTTTTCCTCCCCATTCATCTACAAACCACACTCATTGAAACAGTTTCTGATCCCTCACAAAATCAGTGAGTTATGATATTTTCTTGCATTTTCTGGGATTTCTGCATGAAACGGTAGATCATGAGCATTGACTCTTTTCTTGGCATTTAACTGGATACACTTTCACGCACTCAAGCCTTCATATTATTTGAAGGTCAGATTTAAATGGAAAAGGTAAATGTATATCAAAAAGACTGTAGTAAGTCAGAGTCTCCTTCTGAACCATTTTATCTTTAAAATACGTAATGTTCAAAGTCTTGCCAAGACAAAGTCTTCTTGGACACCTCTCTTCATATGGCTGATGGGAAGGAGCTGCTACACTGGGTTCTGTAACTATGAACGGATTATGTGACTTTAACAGTCAAATATGCACTCAGGATAAAAAGAAATGTGCTCTTAAACATTAAGATATAAATGTGTGTACCATTTCATCTATCTGCCTTTTAATTAGGCACTTATAAATGAACTGATATTCCAAGGTGATATAATCAGGTTACTTAAACTCCTGCCCTTTCCTAAATTAACATTTACAATTATGTGAGATAGTTACAGATTGTTAATTGCTACTGCTTCTTCTATTATTATTGTTGTTGTTGTTGTTGTTGTTATTATTATTATTATTATTATTTAAGGAATAGGCAATATGCCTCATTGCAATTTTGCATGCATGCCTGGGAAAAAAAGTAGATGACATAAATCGCATGCATAATCTCAGGAGACAATCATTTTAAATCTTAATTGGCTGCCTTTTAAATATCATTTAAGGTCTCGTTTTCCCTGCCTCTCTCTCTCTAGTTAAGAAGGTGTTGTGTCAAAGTCTATTACCTTGCTGGACGTCTCGCCTCTAAGTTTTTTTAAAAAAATAGAACCATCAGCAGAGGTTTGAGAGGTCGATAAAGCTTTTAGATTTGGAGATGTTTTCAGGGAGCCCATTTCCTGCGGCTAAGAGTTGTTAATGGAGCTTAAGGAATTATCTTATGACTCGGGCTGGGAGAGCCGTATATTTCTTCGCTCCTGTTCCCTTGTCGAGGCTGAATATGCTGCTGTCAAACTCGCTTAATGAAAAGTAACGCGTCGCTGATTACAGTTTTATTTGGGCTCTATGTAAAAAGCACTGTTAATTTAGCATCCCCTCCTTTGTGTGTTTGAATTTGCCATGGCTGAATGATTTAGAGTCTCTCAGTTTCAAGCCGTTTCTCTATGATTTCCGTCCCCCCCCCACCACCACCTTTCTCTGCCTGCCTATATATTTCTGCTGTGTACAGCCATACGAGCTGCACGGCTTTGCCTTTCGGCCCCGTAGCCTCCTCTAAAGCGGCTGGACCTGATCTTTGACTTGTGCCATTGAATCAAATGGCAAAATTAATTTCTCGCACTATTTTGTTCATAGTTAAAAAAACAAACAAACAAACAAAAACAACAAACAAACCAGAAAAACCCCAACCTTTTCGAAAGACCAGTGCATTTGACAGCTCATGTAGAGACAAGGTTCGTGTACCAAAGCGAGAAACTGGTTTCCCTCCCCCATAATTTATACAGTCTCATCTCGGGATCGGCAATGTTTTGATGGGAGTGAGAGCATTCAGACACACACACACACACACCCCGACCAGCTGTATCTAACACAGTCCCCTGCTCCGGAGGGATCTGCTCTTCTTGGATAACACACATAAACTTACTCAAACTTGTTTTGTAGCGACAATGACACGCAAAAGAAGGCATAAAGGTTTGATCCGCTTTGTTTTTGGCTGCTGGTATTTCAGTGCGTTTGTGTGTGCTACCACCTTCATTTTAAGTCCTGGGGGGCGTTGGGGGGGAGTTGCCTCCCAAATGACGAGATGACCAAATCGCGCTGCTGCCCGAGCCCGGGCCGGGCAGTATCGACGGATAACTCAAACGACCTCTCAAACGCCTGGCCGGGGTCGGCGTGGGGGTGCTCGGCCCTCCCCAGAAATCAGGGCACTTTTCAGGCTGAGGGAGATTTTTGGCTGCCCAGCGGAGGAGCCGTCTCCTCGCACGCACAGTCTCTCACACACGCACACTCGACTGTCGCCGTGTTGGCAGCAGGAATGCAATCCCCTCCTACCCCACCGCAGCCTCTGCCGCAGGGAAGCTGAAGCCCACCGGGAGACCCGGTGTCACCCCGCCCGGTCCCTGCAGACACGGCCAGGCTCGCACACACAAACCTCCCGGCTTTAAAAATCGCCGTGGCAGCCGGCAGAGGGGTTCACCCCCACATTCCCGCTTGCCCCCGCTTGCCCCCGCCAGCGGTTTGAGGGCAGCCTGAACACCCGCCTTTCCTCCCTTCCCTCTTTCTCGCCTCCTTCATCCCCACCTCCTTAGTTTGGCTGAAAAATAATTTGCTTTGTCTAAAGGGTTTCAGAGGCAAAGCTCGCCGGCCGCCCCGGCTGCATTAAAATTCCTGCCGGCCCAGCCTTTAGCCGAGATCGCGGCTCCCCGGAGACTCCACTTTCGCTATTACTGTCAAGTACCCTTGACTCTTTATTTTTGCCCTTTTATCTATTACAACTAATTCGAGTTCTTTTGCCCTTTTCAGTTTAAGACGTGGGCTTTCTGTAAAGCCTCCCCCTGCCACCGAGCTCTCCGGGTGCAGAGCCTTTAGAAATTGAGGGGTTTACTGTCAAAATGAAAATTTCACTTCAAATTATCTTGGCTGATGCACGTTTTCCAGGCCGGGGGCTCCTGTCTGAGCCTTTTGACAGCCAGATCAGCAGAGGGGTTCAGTGATCTCGATAATATCATCCAAGAGAGCGAAAGTCAATACAATGACAGGGAATATGACTGGATACAATCCAATTACGGCTGCTGGCGGGGAGGGGAAGGGCTTGATCTGATCTCCGCACCCGGATTCCTTTATTCAGTCCTTGCACTAACAGGTCTCTCTAGAAACTTTGCGGGCTGAAGTATGTTATATTTTGGCTGGGTGCTGTCTCCGTTGCGTTTGTCGTTGCCTACATAATATATATCGCATTGCATTCTTATTTATTTATTTGGGGGAGGAAGGGAGGCTGGCGGGGAGCCGCAGGGGTGGGATGGGCGAGGGGGCTGGGAGGCAAGAAAGACTCTTCTGCTTCTCCGGTGCCAGCAGCTCGGTCCTTCGGGCTCTTTCCCTCTCCCCCCCGCAGCTCAGGGGGTTTAGGCCGGTCTGAGTAAGCCGGGGTCTGTTACAGCAGTTTCTTTTCCAGCAGTTCTCCCTCTCTCCCGGTCCGGGGATCAGTAAAGTTTGTCCCCGTTCCGGGGAAGGAAAGGAAATCTTTTAAACGCCTGTTATCTAAGTGGTAAATTGGCTGCGAGTGCTCCTGTATCACACGTCGAGAGCGCTCGCTCTCTTCTGCCTCTCTCTTTTTGTCGGCTGCACTCTATTTAATGTCAAAACGGTAAAGCATCTGTCCTGAAGTGCTGAAATATTCATGGAGGACCAGCGATTCTCCATACTGGCGGAGGAGCCGGAGAGCTAAAACGGTTCTTTAAAAGATCAAATTTTCCATGTCAATCAATTGCTCCGCGCACTGCGGAGGCGACGCCACGGCCAAGCCCGGCCCTTTGGGGCCGACCCCCGCCCCTTCGCAGCTTGGGGAGAGTGGGGTGGGGGGGGNGGGGGGGGGGAGTTCCTTCCCCCCCCCCCCCTCCCCGCTTCATTGAGCGCCCCCGCTGCAGCCCCCGCCGTCCCGGGGGCACGGTAAAGCGCGGAGAGAAGCCACACCAAGCATCCTTCCCGCGGATCCGTCCTCCCTCCGCGGAGCCACTTTTCCCCTCTCCCGGCAGCCTGTTGAGTGTCCTTGGAATGACCGGGACACCGGGACCGGCTGCCAAGGGGGAAAATTTTTAAACCTCAAAAGGTGTTTGTTGCCCAATGCAAAACGCCACCACTTGTGTTACCTCTGAAACAGACAATTTATTGGAGTGAACATACCTTTTTTAACATATTCTCTTTTTTTTTTGTCGAGATAAATTTGTGCAGTAGGTGTAAACTTAGTAGAAGTGCTGTTTGTGAATTATATGCTAACAAGGAAATCAGGAGGAAAAAACTCTCGAAAAGTCTTTATAACTAATGTCGGCATGCCTTAAATTAAATCTGAATTAAAATTTCCCGTTTGTAAACTTTCGGATGTAAACTTTTTAAGGAGGTCTACGCTATAGCACGTGCTTTTTGGACATGGAATTAAATAACTCTCACGACATTGATCCCTTAAAGTCGCAGCCAGGAGAAATTCTTCAGAACAGCAATGAGCAAAGTCTGTCCGTTGAACTGAGCAAACTGAACTTTAAATCCTCGTTTCTGTTGGTTGGGTTGGTTGTTTTTTTTTAAAAAAAAAAAAAGAAAAAGAAAAAGTTTTATATTTAAATTTAAACTCTCGCAAGTCTCTTTTCAGTGTAGCTGACTCTTCGAGCGTTAGAAAGTCCTTCGCCCCTCGGCGGGCCCGTTAGGAACAAAACATTTTGCTTCCTGATTTGGGAAACGCCAGAAACTCTTTGTTTGAGTCATGGTGGGCCAAGTTTGAGAGCTGCCCCTTGAGCACGTTGGCGCCGTTCCCCACCGCGCGTCCCAAAGCGCCCGTTTCCAGAATGGCTCCTTTGGTGGTAGCCCAGGAAACTGTCGTGTTGCTCAGGGCTTGGTTCAAAGTACTGTGCCTGAACAGGGGGTCGTGGAACACCCCGTCCACCCAGTTCCTGAGGTTGGTGACCGGCGAATCCTGGTGCCTGTCGATGACACTGACCGGGGCGGGGACGGCGGCGGCGGCCGAGCCCCCCTGCCGCTTCAGCATGCAGGAGGGGTACTCGGCCTGATTGAGGGAGGTGGCGGTGTGCGCCAGGGACCAAATCCTGGGCTTCGCCTCCAGCAGCTGCTGCCCCTGCTGGAAGCACATTTTGGACTCGCAGCCGCGCTGCCGGGCGCCGAGCAGGTCGGGGCCGCACTCCTCCGCCGCCGTCTTCAGGCAGCTCCGCGCCCGCTCCGCCGCCGCCTCCTCCTCCTCTTCCTCCCCGCCGGCGGGGGCGACCGGCGGCGGCATCTTGGCGGCGGGGGGCTCGGTGGCCCGAGGCGGGTGGCTACCACCCGGGAGCGGGTGCGGGAGCGGGTGCGGGAAG
>VWZL01001678.1:0-16387 GCA_013396915.1 Stercorarius parasiticus
CTATGATTCTATGATTCTAATGTGTGTGAGCACTGCAAGGGTTCAGTGCCAGCTGCTGGCATGACAATAGTTAGTGGATTTGGTGACAGCTGCTGGAGTCACACCAGGGATGTAGGTGTCCCCGGTCTGGTGCCAGCAACTGGAATGAGTGGGTGCTTCACTGCCAGCTACTGGAGTAGGTAGGGTCTCAGCTCCAGCCACTGGGGTAGGAAAGGTGTGTACACTGAAAACCGGCTACTGGGAGGACCTGGTGCTGGCTGCTGGGGGTGAGTGTTTGCATCTTCCCCGAACCAAGTTTGCATGGTGGTGCATGGTGTGTGGAGAGAGGGAGGTGGGGGGCAGATTCGGGGTGTGTGTTTGCTGGCAAACTTCAAGCTGCATGAGACAGCAAGTAGGATGCCCAGGATCGGGCAGGGTTATCAAGTGGGCAAAGCAGTTGTGCCAGTGCTCGGGGGATCCACGAATATGCGTGTGTTTGTGAACCTGGAGAGTGTTGTGTGTGTTCTGCACTAGTGACCTTCTGCCTCTGCCAGCCCAAGAGGACAAGGAGACATGGCTGTCTGTGCCCATATCTGGTGTGACTCCTGTATGTCTCCTAAATTTCAGACACATGGATTTGATGGATGGACCACTCGGTGGATAAGGAATTGGCTGGATGGTCACACTCAAAGACTTGCAGTCAATGGCTCAATGTCCAAGTGGACACCAGCGACAACTGGCATTCCTCAGGGGTCAGTATTGGGACCAGTGCTGCTTAACGTCTTTGTCAGTGACATGGACAGTGGGATTGAGAGCATCCTTAGCAAATTTGCCAACAATGCCAACCTGTGTGGTGTGGTCAACAACACTGGAGGGAAGAGACGTCATCCAGAGGGACCTTGACAGGCTTGAGAAGTGGGCCCATGCAAACCTCATGAAGTTTAACACAGCCAAGTGCAAGGTTGCTGTGGTTTAAGCCTAGCCAGCAACTAGGACCATGCAGCCCATCACTCACTTCTCCCCCCTGACCTCTAGTGGTGTGGGGACAAGAATCAGAAAAAATAAGGAAAACTCGTGGGCTGGGTTAAAGGCAGTTTAATAACTAAAGCAAAAGCCACACATGCAAGCAAAGCAAAACAAGGAATTCATTCACTGCTTCCCATCGGCAGGTAGGTGTTCAGCCATCTCCAGGAAGGGAGGGCTCTATCACGTGTAACAGTTACTTGGGAAGACAAAGTGCTGTAACTCCAAACATCCCGCCCTTCCTTCTTCTTCCCCCAACTTTATATACTAAGCATGACATCATATGGCATGGAATATTCCTTTGGTCAGTTGGGGTCAGCTGTCCTGGCTGTGTCTCCTCCCAACTTTTTGTGCACTCCCAGCCTACTTACTGGCAGGGCAGTACAAGGAGCCAAAAAGGCCTTGAAGGAGGGAAAATGAGGGAAAAAAAACTTGGATTGAGATAAAGAAATTTTAATAGAAAAAATATCAGAAAATGAAAAATAAAAAAAATAATAACAATAATAATAATGACACAGATCACTCACCACCTGGTGAACTGGCACCATTCCAAGGAGTGACTGCAGATTCCCACCCCCCAGCTAACCCCTATTTACATACTGAGCATGACAGCTACGGTATGGAATATTTCATTGGCCATTCCATCATTCTGTCTATTCTTCTATAGGAAGCTGAAAAACGTCCTTGAATAGTGTAAGTATCACCTAGCAACAACTTAAAACAACAGGTATTATTGACATTCCTTTCACAGCAATCGCTAGAAAGAAAATTAACTCTTTCCCAGTTGAAACCAGGACAATAACTTAACACCATTATAGTACATTGTGCTTTAAAGAGAGTCAAAGAAATCTGAATGAAGTTTTTAAATTATCCAGAAGAACTAACCCTATAAATTTGGCAAAATAATAGGTTATATAACTGTTGAAATAAAAAATCAGAATGTAATCCAGATCTGTATTTTCCAAGCAAAGAAATCATCCACTGCATAATGAAGTTTATGGAGATCAGACACAGCTTTGTCATTATCAATTTGAAATCCAAAATAACCCAGGAAAGGAAGAAAAACATGGAGAGTTTAAAGTATGATTCAGCAGCATGAACATAGGAACATAATGCAATTTTAGGTACTTCAAGGTATCCCAACTCACTTCCCTTTTCCACTCCAGAAGAGCACCAATCTTCTGCAAACTTCAGGTCATTTTATCAACTTTATAATGATGTCTTGGAACTCCTGGGTGGACTCAAATGAGAAAATCAGGATGTTGTGTTTAGGAAATTATATCCGATCATCAAAGTCTGAGTATGTAGAGAACACCAAATAGCATTGGCCAGACTGCAGTACTAGATGAAAAACTGTCTAGACAGAAAGAGAAGCAATATTTTCCAAGCATCAGCAGAGAGTGAGCAGCATGGGCAAAGAGGAGGTTAGCAGGAATGCTTATTTAAAGGGTTTCTTAATAGCAATAATTGATAACACTGCAGCAGAAAATGAATGAACAGTAGCTCTAAACAAACAAACAAACAAACAAAATATTATTTGAATTTTTGTTGAATTTGCAATCAGCTTTAAAAGTCAGTGCAATGCCAAATTAGGTTATATTAAAAATTGAATAAAAATGTAGAAGCTTGTAGAAATGTAGAAAAAATCCATGAAACAGAAATTTTGGAGCTGACCTGATATCTGCCAAGAAAATGAAATTGTATGATTGTACTAGCAACTAACTGTAAATTTGCATCAGTATAAGGGGGAAAAATCTAAAAGTATCCACTAAGTTAGCAGTTTTGAAAACAATAAATTTGGAAAGACAGTGGAGTAAATATGTTTAGAAAAAACAAAGCAGGAAAATAAGAAGAAGCTCTTAAGAAAGTTGAAAACAGAAATAGCCGAATATTAACAACACTACAGAAGACTTGCAAATATACATTAAGAAAAGTCCCTTTAAAACTGTGTTGATATGGGAATCAGAGAGAAGTTATCTCCAAAGTAGATTCACTCTTGTTATTACTTAAACAGAAACAGAAGCCCTGGAAGACTTCGGTGAAGTACAGATGAACAGAAAACAATAATTCTCATTACCAATTACAGGAATCATTTTGGGAAGGTGGCTTGTCAAGTATATTTCTGCAATTTTTAAGAATCTTGGGACTTGCCAGAGCAGTAAAGCAGACTATATGTTTCTTCACATGTTCAGCAATTCTTTTGGGAAGATATTGATCCCCCATTTTGCATTGTGTACAACGTTCTGTCTGGTTCATACTATTATGTTATCGATGCTGCGGTAGTCTAAGTAGAAAATATTTTGATCATGAGGAGAAGACAAGATTTAAAGAAATAAAATTGTTAGAGTAAAGATAAGTAAACAAGAATGTAATTTATTTTGGAGAAGAATGATAACTTGGGAGAACACTTAACACAATGGAACTCAAGTACCTGGGACATCAGGCTACATGTACCCAGAACTAAAGGTTTGCTCTCTGCTACATCAAAAGAGATGCCTTCCTCAGCTGCTTCTCCCTGAAGTTCTGTGGGATTTTGGTGAGCCAGCTGGGTATGAGTACATGAAGATGATTTATTTTTTTTCCAGATCTGGTACCTACACACCAGCGAGTTGAAAGAAATTTGTTATGTTATTCATCAGCTCTTGTTATGTTAAGTTAGTACTCAAGTGCTACATGAAAAAAGATTTATCAGACTCTTTGCCTGAGTGATCACCTTTCTACACTAGCCAGAGTCATCACTTTTTTGAGGACAGTTTTTGTTCACTAAAAGGTGTCTGGTTTCTTTTAAATCGGAGAAAGAGACTGTTTTGAGACATTTTTCTTTTAAAATTTGTATTAGCATTTCTATTTCCTAAAACATAACTGCAGCACAATGTATTATAATCAGCAATCTCAGCTATCTACAGGAATAAACTCTGACTTCATATAATCTATATTAATCTTTTTATGGCTAAAGGTCTTTTGAATTTCAGCTTCTGAATATGACATTAATGTTTTAAATCAGCATATGTCTTTTCCTAATTAAAGGCATGCCTGTTGTTACTGTGGAAGCATAGTTTCCAAATCCTGCTGGGCCCATCTTTTTCAGATCACTGATGCTTACAGTTGTGATCATACAAAGTTAAATCCTTCATTACTAGTTCTTTGCATGTAAAATGGAAATGCATTATAAAAAGCATACAAAAAAGATGGTGTCTGCTTCTTTTAAGAAGGTTATAATGCATTTAAATAATACTTATAATGCATTTAAATAATACAGATCTAGCGATCTGTATTCCTGTACAAGTGTTAAAGTTGCACATGTATAGCTTACTGACACTGCTTCTGATATTAAAGCAGGCTCAGACTTGGTAAAACTTATCTTACTATGACAGCTTTAGAATCTGATTGTGTTTTTCTTTTGTTAACTATGCATAGCCAGTCTATCAGAACGTTTTTATCTCTTCTTTTTTAATTTCAAAAATGGGTTTTCTCAGCATAATGCAGAGATTCTTTCCTATGTCCTTTATGGAATGAAGGAATTGCAATTTTGTCTTCCAGATGTGATCTTCAGGATCACATATATGTATTAGAGTTAGTTCAAAATTCTGCTGCTTTGCAAAACACAGCAGCACAAATATTTTAGCGTAATTTTGAAGTTCTTATATTTAACAGAATAATCTTCTGCACTACAGGCTAGTCACTCTCACTTTTGTCTCTGGAAAATGATGCAGCAAGTCTTTGAGGAAGCCATTTTGCAGCACATGAATGGGAAGAAGGTGATTGGGAATATCCAGCATGGATTTACCATCATGCACAACAAGCCTGATTGCCTTCTGTGATGAAGTAACTAGATTGTGCATGAGGGAAGAGCAACAGAATTTTTCCACTTTAACTTTAGCAAGGCTTTCAGTGTAGTCTCCCACATCATTCTTGCATCCAGTTTGTATGGTCTGGGTGGATGTAGTACCAGATGGGTAAAAAACTGACTGTTTCATCAGGTTCAAAGGATAGAGGCCACTGGAGGCTGGTTACTAATGGAGTTCCTTGGTGGTCCGTGCTGGCACCTGTTTAGCTAAACCATACCTATTTAGTTCCTGTTTATGAAGGGGATGGCGGACAAGACAGGAAGCACCATCATCATATTTGTGGATGACGACACTCTGGAAGTGCAGCTGATACAATGGAGGCCAGGACTGCCATCCAGAGGGACCTAGACAGAGGAATGGTCCATGGGAACCTTTTGAAATTCAACAAGGAAAAGGCAAACAGACAAAAGTTATGCAATGTCCAGGCTGGGAACTTAATGACTGGGACTCAGCTCTGCAGAAAAGTACTTGGGGTTTCCTAGGGACAGCAGGCTCAAAGTAGGTCAGCAGTGTGGCCTGGCAGCAATGAAGGCTAGCAACATTTGGTGTTGTATTAACAAGAGCACAGCCAGTTGATCGATGATTATCCCCTTCTATTCGGCACTCATTAAACTACATCTTCATCCAGTTCTGGGGTTTGCAATACATGAAACACATTGATAAACTGGGCAGCTCCAGAGGAGGCCACCAGGATGGTAAGGGCTGGAGCACTTGCCCTGTGAGGAGAGGTTGAGAGACTGGATATTGTTCAGCCTGGGGAAGAGATGGCCTTGGGAGCACCCAAAATCCACATTGTACATATGGATATATATTGCACTAATGGACTTCTGTCTTGATGAATCAGAAAGGGGAACAGGATAAGGTTGTTGGTGCTGTTTGTGTTTGTGTGTCTGCATGTAGGTAGTGTTGACATCAAAGCAGTTTTTTTTCTGCATGTGAGCTGTACTGTACGGATTAGCTGATGGGAGTCCAGTCAAGGAAATTGTTTTGGGCCATGCTTGCAGTTAGACATCAGACATTTCAGAAAAGTCACTTCTGTAAAACGACTTTCAGAGAAAGACAATTTTTAAAGTTTGGATTAAGAAAAAATCATTTCATATATAGTTTTTGAAAATATTAAGGATTAGTTTTTACTGTAGGAACATGTCTGTCTTACATATTAATTAAAACCTTCAGAAAAAAGTTACCAGACAAGACAAATCAGCTCATCTCAGTTACGATGTTAACAATGAGCTTTGTTTGGACCCAGTGGTTCTTTTCTGGATTTTATATCCCTATGTATAGGTGTTGTATAGTCACTGTTGTAAGGAAGACAAGCAACTCCAATCAGTATAGGAGAAGGATTTGTGGTAAGCAGTGCACAACATAAATCGTGCTATTAACATGCTGGAAATGAGAAAGGTCTTGCGTCAGATCCAGATATTTTAAAAAGATGTGCATTTGAAAGTAAAATACATTCATAAAAGCAAGAGTGCGACTGATTTACCATATCACCTGACATTGATTAAAGCTGCACGAGGCCAAGCTGTCCACGTATTTTACCTTTTCTTAGCAACTTTTCTGATGTCTCTAAGTTTGCAACCTGTGTAGGTAAACAGGCCTGTCATGAATTCATCTATGACATCTTAATCAAGGAAAGAGCACAGAAACATTTATGTTGTCATTCATTCAGATGAAAAATATAAGTTAAACAAGAACCATATAATCAATGGTCATGGTAGAAAAACATACCAAGTTTGGTCCTTTTTTTGTTTCAGTTTTTGAAGAAACACATAAAAAAATCAGAAGATAAAACTGAATTTATATGTTTGATTGTTTTATTGACTCTTGATCCCAGTGTTGTAAATAGCTTCTTGGAGACAATGCTGGGAACCTGTGTTATGGTGTTAAGGGAGGTGCATTGACTTCATATGCACATCAAATACTCCAAGTTTTTGTTCTGAGACAGATCTGATAGAAAGCTGGTTAAAACTGAATAGAAAAATAGTTAATTTTGTAATAAAACAAACAAGCAAAAAAAAAGTACACCCAAAAGTATTGAAAGAATTGGTGGATAAATGTTTCTGAAACAATACTTTAATTTCATTAATATCAAAACACTGGGGAAGTCGCTGAAAATAAGAATAAATCTTGCATTATAATAATATTTTAAGAGATAATTCAATTTACCCAGTAAATTATAATGCTGTTAATTCAGCATTATAAATATTACATCAGGTAGTATGTGGTATGATAGAAAATGAAAACATAACATAATAGCGATCAATATAAATCTTAATAAAATATAATTTGTTAGACTCATATATTATGCTTTCGATGAGACCAAAAGTTACTTGATGAAGTTAAAAATACCAATACAAGATAAATCTCAGAAAAATTTTTGCTTTGATACTACTTCATATTTTCCTTAAAAATAAAATCAAAATTTTTTTATCCTAAATGGATAATAAAATTCATTGAAATGGGTAGTAATCCCACTTCTTACAGTTCCCTCTTAGTGAAGTCAAGATGGGAGGCAGCTTGGGCTGCAGAAATGGTGCACTGGTGGAGTTCGCAGCCCTGAGAGATATGGGTCAGGCAAAGAGTCAAGTCAAGACCCTGAATTTTAGGAAAGCAAAATTCCGTCTCTTCAAGAGTTAGTCAGTAAAACCCCCTAGGAAACTGCCTTCAGAGACAAGGGAGCAGTACAGAGCTAGCAGATCTTTAAGGACACTTTCCATAGAGTTCAAGAGCTCTTGATCCCCAGGTGTAACAAATCAGGAAAGGAAGGCAAGAGACCAGCATGGCTGAGTTGAGACATGCTGGTCAAACTAAAGGGCAAGAAGGAAATGCACAAACAGTGGAAGCAGGGACAGGTATCCTGGGAAGAGTACAGGGATGCTGCCTGGTTGTGTAGGGATGGGGTCAGGAAGGCCAAAGTGCAGCTGGATCTGACCTTGGTGAGGGATGCAAAGAATAATAAGAAGGGTTTCTACAGGTATTTCAGCCAGAAAAGGAAGGTCAAAGAAAGCATACCCCCCTTGATGAGCAAGACTGGCAAACTGGTAACAACAGATGAGGAGAAGGCCGAGGTACTCAACAACCTTTTCACCTCATTCTTCACTGGCAACCTCTCTTCCCACACCTTTTGAGTGGATGGAGGGACTGAGGGAGCAAAGTCCCTCCCACTGTAAGAGAAGATCAGGTTCATGACCACCTGAGGAACCTGAACATACATAAGCCTATGGGACCTGAATAGATGCATCCCAGAGTTCTGAGGGAAGTGGCTGATGTAGTTGCCAAGACCCTCTCCATGATATTTGAAAAGTCATGGCAGTCAGGTGAGGTCTGCAGTGACTGGAAAAAGGGTAAAACTCACTTTTAAAAAGGGTAGAAAGGAGGACCCTGAGAACTACCAGTCAGTCTCACCTCTGTGCCTGGGAAGATGATGGAGCAGATTCTCCTAGAAGCTATGCTAAGGCACATGGAGGACAGGGAGGTGATTCGAGACAGCCAGCATAGCTTCACCAAGGGCAAGTCCTGCGTGACCAACTGAGTGGCCTTCTGTGCTGGAGTGACAAGGGAAGAGCTACAGAAGTCATCTATCTGGACTTCTGTAAGGCTTTTGGCACGGTCCCCCCAGTATTCTTCTCTCCAAATATTTTACATAACATTATGTAGTGAATGACAAAAAAACATGTGAACATCAGTGTTAAAGTTCAGAAACAACATAAAATTATAACTATTGCTTTCACTGAGAAAGAAGAGAGTCATTCTGTTTTTGGGGGGTTTTTTTGTTTGTTTTGTTTTTTGGCTTTTTTTACCTAGGATCTCTTATGTTCTTGCTACCATGTGATAAACAGAAAGTATCATCAAACTTTCAAAGTAAAGCAGACATATTTAAATAAAAGGATAAAATGACACAGATCAAGATGATCCTCTATGAAGTTCTATATACTTCGAACATTTTTAAAGGTCTGTAAGTATTCTATTTATCTAGGGAAGCCTGCTGGGCCTGGATTCTTTTTCCCAAAATGTAGGAATATAATGAAGGATACTAAATTAGATAAAATTAATCCAGGTCAGAAGCTTGCTTTTCATCTTCTAGAAGTCGCATCAAAAATTCTGTTTTGTAGGTGTACAGTACAGTAAGTTCATGAATCAGTTCAGTCTCTTACTCAACATGAGATTCTTTGTTATTGTTTTGTTTTGTATTCCAGATTTGAGATCGTTGCATCCACCCAGATGTCTGTCTCCAATAATATGCTAACTAATCTTTTATGTTTTTTTCATGGAAAATACATGTTCCTATGTGCTGATATGAAATTAGGAACATCCAGAGTCAAAAAAATTTTGTTCAAAGGACCTATGTGATGTTCCTCGCACTTATCCAGCCCTCAGTAACCGAGTAAACGTATGTGAGCAACCCTGGTGACATAACTGATTTAATCAATACTTGTAAAATCATGGAAATATTTTAGAAGAGACTGGCAAAGACCCAAATAAAATCTAGAAAACAATTCTACTAAACTTAAATTCAAGTTAATTCTGATGTTTAATTTCAGTTAGAGACATATTCTATTTGAAAAATCACTGTTAAAAGATGTATATGTGCATGCTTATTTTTCTTTAGACCATTCTAACATAGCAATACTTGATAATACCAAGATATGATGACACACACATTTAAAAAGCAAAAATTAAACTAAAACATAGATACCTATAATATTGAATTATTTTAAAAGATTATATCAAAATAAAAATGTTATAAAGAGCAGCTTTGCAGAACAAGGAATATGATTTTAAGATGCCGGAACCACTTTTCTTTTTGCAGTTTTGATTTTACTTACAAATTTCTATTCTCTCCTTACATAACACTAGTAATAATAATCACTTATCTATGCAGATATCACAGCAATCCATGCACTATAATCAGCCCTCCACATATATTTTACTATGTTTAACTTCAGCTCAACAGTTATAGAATTTAAAGCATAAAAAGAAGTATAATTTTAGGTCAGCCTTTCTGATAAAGCAAGAATGTTCTCTAGCATATATTCTTAAGAACTTTTTTTTACTACTAAGCATTGTGGTAGATTTAATTTATCATTTTTTTTTAAAGCTAGACATTTTTAAGGATCTTTGGAGACTTAAAACTTATCACAATTAATTTTTTTTGTCCCCCTCCCCCAGATTTTCAATCTGAGTTCTTGTGAAACTAATTTAATCTTTGCTTATGCCTTTTAAAAGTAGCACACAGCTCCTGTGCTGAAGTTATGTCATGGGTCTGTCAGAGGATTGTAATGACCAGTGCCAATGAAGGAATGGAAACAGAGCTGTTAAGCAAACTAAATTGCCAAATGAATTGCACCTTTTCTTTAGCCATAGCTACCCACTGAGCACAAAAGAAATTAGATGACTATTCAGATGGTACATATTTAAATTCCTAGAATCATCAGTACAAGGAGAAAACCACACACATAGACACACACAAACACCATCAACAACAAAAAAGAAAAAAAATAACCAAACAAAAACCAAACCAATAAATAAAAACCCCAAAACACAAAAACCAACCAAAACCACCAAATAAAAAAAATGGTGCAATTGAGCCTAAAGTCTTGTATAGCTCTGAGGTCCACTTACATGGCCATTCTGTAATGGAGGAGTAGCAACTCTAAGGATTTGTGTTTATCTTCATGGAATGCTCCCAGGAGGTGTTCATCTCCTTTATGATCTAGGGAATGGGGTATTTGCCTTTTGACTCTTGATGACATAAAAATGTAACATGCAAAATATTTAGGAAGGGTGGCAACTCCTGGCTTTTTCACTTCTGCTATGATGTCATCCTTTTATTTAGCTCACCCTTTTAATTTTTGTCTTTGAAACTGTTTTTGAAGGCTAAAATCATTTGCTTAAACTCAGACATTTAGTGCCATTTAAAATGCCTTTGAATATATTGTTTGGTTTACAGTAAGTAGTTCAGAAGGGCAGAAGTCCTGTAGTTTATCTGCCAGCTTGAGTAGTCAGTCTGAGGTGTCCAAGATCATCTCAAATAGTGTTAAAGACATATGTTTATGAAATTTAATCCAGTAACTAAAGTCTCTTCTGTAGACATCTTAACATCAGTTAGAGTTCCCTTTCTTCTTTTTTGTTTAGTTGGTGGAAAGAAGAGGCTGGTTTTGAGTGTGATTAATTTCATCCTACAGCAGATAACAGAAGTAAAATGAATTGTGCTCTTTGAAAGTCTGTTTCCCTCCATTGGCTATAAAAGACCCTGAATAACTGTGTCACATTGACATTGTGGATTTCTCTGACTTGTAGAGGAGAATCTCATACCAAATGTTTTACTGAATCTGGCTTTTATGCTTTTGCCTACGTGCATTATCTTCCAAAAGTACTTTCAGTATTAATTCATAAACAGCAATATGTATCCCCATTTGAAAATCTAGGTGAAAATCTGAGATTAAGTTGTTAAATACATCTTTAGAGTAATAATACTACAGTTGATCTGCGGGGTTTCTTTTTTCTTGTTGTCTGTGCAGAAGCAGATTCTGAAACTTCTGGAAACTGAACATATATGAATTTTTATGGTCTGGCAGCACTCTAGTTCAGTAACCTAACACATACTGATGGTCAGCCCAGACCATCTGGCAAGTCCAAGTTAGATGCATGAGTTAAACATTTTGGATTCCATGTAGCATTTTTAACTTAGAGTCTTCAAAAAGGTGACTAAAACTAAGTGGCAGTAATCCACCAACAATTTGTTTCAAAATTCTATTAAGGAAATAATCTAATTCTATAGCTAAAAGGAAATAAAGCCCTGAAAATAAAACATATGCTTTATTAGGGCAAAACAGCCTGGGTTTTTCTTTGCTTTTTGTCCCAATCTTCAGTTTTTTCCCATCTGAGAAACCAGTTATTGAGCTCGTAAAAATGGCGAACTGTGTACATCAGACACACCATGAAAACTACAAATATGTAAACCTCATTTCAGATACATAGTTTGCTTTTCCTGTATATCAAGAATGTGTTCAGAACATGCTTTCACCATATTCCTTTAATATCAAAGTTGCAAAATATTTAAGACAATGAATAAGAAATGAAAGTTAGTTACCGCTCATGATATTTTGCTACGGTTTCATGCATGACCATGGATCTCAAGCTTTAGAATTATCTTTCTTTTTTTAGATTAAAATTGCAAATTATTTTACTTTGAGAATACTTTATCTTCAGATATCACTTATTTAATAGTTTATATGAAGGAACAACAGTAGTCCCAATGTGAATTGCAGTATGCTGCCAAAAACTCCCTCATGTCTCAGAAAGACTGGATTAGATTTAGCCTTTTCAACATAGTAATTTATTTTGATTCTTTCATATATATGCTTAACTATTTGTAAAGGAAAATCTCCTTGTTTTATGCTGTAATTAATTCTGCTGAAACCTTACATGGTTTTTTTATATGAACTATTGTTCAAAGATTTTTCACCTTTACAATTTTCATATTCTTTACTTGCTGTACAGGTAAAATTAAGTGCATTTTTCTCATTAAGTAAAAATTACTTGACATTACAATTTTCATTTTTGTGTCAAATTGATAAATAATTTCAGTATTTTTGATGATAAATCCCCAGTGTACCCAAGGATGATGTTTTAAGTGTTTCTTCCATCTTTTTTCAAGTGAGTCAATTAATGAGTTAAGTTAAACTATACTATGTTTTTTACTTTTATTTTAAGAATGTACCCCGAAATGCTGTCTGACTTTGATCAACCTAACTTCTTTGCTGAAAGCCTCTATTATGAAAATAATGTACAAAGTATGCTTTACTGATTATGTGGTCATTACAGTCCTTAAAAGAGTCTTCTGTACTTTACAGGACTGTTGCATAACAGGTCTTTATATAGCATTATAACAAAGAACTTAGTTGGCTAATTTTCTCTTGTGAAAAATATTTTTCCCTTTTTTAATCTACATAGAGAAAACAGCAGTTTATACCTTTACAAAAATGTCTTTCAAGGCATGCCTTTTCAAAACACAGAAATTACTAACTCCATTATTCACTTCTTCAGCCTGGACTGAACACTTGGAGGGAATAAACAATTACCTCTTCTTTATGTAAGTGGTGGAAAGTGGTTGAGAGTAGTAGTTGAGGTCATATAGCTTCAAATCAAATAGCTACTGGATTGAATGATTCACTTTTAACTGCACTGCAAAATCACTTGCTGTGATATTTAATGTACAGGAAAACACAAGAGTAATTATTCAGAGAGATTAAGTGCTTTTGTATGTTAAGTAAACAAATCCGTTTGCTTCAATATTTGAATAATATTAATTTAAAACATTAAAAGAAAACTCCCTCCCCAGTGTTCGGATAACTCATCCAGTAAATCAGTTGAAAACAAACAAAAAAAAATGGTCTAAATGCATAGTGTGTCCTGACCACTGTGAGCTGCTTTGCTGATGAAATGTTGCGGTAGTTGACAAGGGGGATAGGATGCCATCCAGAGGGACCTGGACAAGCTTGAGAAGTGGGGCCATGTGAACCTCATGAGGTTTAACAAGACCAAGTGCAGGGTCCTGCACCTGGGTCAGGGCAACCCCCAGTATCAATCCTGGCTGGGGGATGAAGGGATTGAGAGCAGCCCTGCCGAGAAGGACTTGAGGGTACTGGTAGATGAAAAGCTGGACATGAGCTGACAATGCGTGCTCGCAGCCCAGAAGGCCAACTGTATCCTGGGTTGCATCAAAAGAAGCGTGGCCAGTAGGTCAAGGGCGATGATTCTGCCCCTCCGCTCTGGTGAGATCCCAGCTGGAGTACTGTGTACAGCCCTGGAGCCCTCAGCAAAGGATTCAGAGGAGGGACACAAAAATGATCAGAGGGCTGGAACACTTCCACCTGTGGGGACACGCTGAGAGAGCTGGGGTTGTTCAGCCCGGAGAAGAGAAGGCTCCGGGGACACCTTACAGCAGCCTTCCAGTACCTAAAGGGGTCCTACAGGATAGATGGGGAGGGACTCATTATCAGGGAGTGTAGTGATAAGATAAGGGGTAATAGTTTTAAACTGAGACAGAGGGGAGATTTAGATTAGATATTAGGAAGGAATTCTTTACTCTGAGGGTGGTGAGACAACAGAACAGGTTGCACAGGGAAATTGTGGATGCCCCATCCCTGGAATTGTTCAAGGCGCAGCTGGATGGGGCTTTGAACAACCTGGTCTAGTGGAAGGTGTCCCTGGCCATGGCAGGGGGTTTAGAAATAGATAATCTTTAAGGTCCCTTCCAACCTAAACCATTCTGTCATTCTATGAAATTCAATTCTTTTCCCAAAGTTCCCTGTTTTGTCTGTAATGGTAATTGGTGAGTAATCTCCCTGTCCTTATCTTGACCCACAAGATTTCCATTGTATTTTCTCCCTGTTCTACTGAAGGGAAGTGGTAGAGTGGCTTGGCGGGCACCCGGCATCCAGCCAGGGTCAACCCACCACAAAGTTCTTTATAAAGGGCCAATTTAATATCTGTCTCTCACTATTGTCTACCAACAAACCAAAAATTAAAACAATCCAAAACTCTTGTACAATGTAATAGTTACTTTTGGAAGCATGAGATGATTTTTAGTCTCTTCACTTTTGGGGTCTTATTTTATATAATAATGACAAAAGCACAACCATAAGTTGATGCTTTCTTTTTTTTTTTTGCTTTGTGTGAGAATAACACAAGATGAAAAATTAGCTAATTTTATTTTACAGTGATCGTAAAATGAGAAAAAATGTTTCTTCTCTGGGTCTATGTTACATATTGACTCCTAATGGGCTGCCTTGGAGCAAGTAAGTGGGAAGTAAATAGAGAACAGCTGAGGCAGCAAGAACTCTGTCATTTATTACAAAAATGACTGAGGTGGCTTCAAGTTGTACAGCAGTGTATTCCCAACATATTAAAAGGTCAGTCTCTGATTCAGCAACTCACATCATAGGCATATTTGTAAGCATGGTTTCAATTGTTTAACTGAATCAAGGTCATATACATAAGGGCTAGGACCTTCAGCTGGATGTATGTTTAGTTGAGATGCACTGAACTATAGTCTTTTTGCTTAAAGCAGACTGGTATGTTGACAAGGCAAGAACAAGGAACAGTAACATGTTAGTGTTATTATAATTATCTATTATTATAGTACATATTTTGGCAAAACCAAAAGGCTCCAGTTGTTACTGAATCTCGATCAAGCTCTCTCCTGGCAGGAAGGTGTTTTTTCTCTTCATTGAATAGGAAGGTGACAAAGGTACCTATCTGTGAGAGTGGCTTCTCCTCCAGGAAACCTGAGGATATTTTGGTTTTGAGATAAGCTTGCAGGAAGGCTCTCTAGTGTCACTGGATGATCCAAAGAATGGATCTACAAGTAATGAATACTAGTCTAAGATGACTCTGAATTAGATGATTTATTTTTTTTTAATGATTAATCATTAGAAGATGATTAACAGAAAATAAGATTAATATTCCAGTTCTTCGAACTGCTTTTTCTGTAGGGTACCATTAGTGTCTTACTTTACCTGAACTCAAATCTGATGTTTTGCATCCATGTACATACCTCCCTTACAGGAGCATGGAAGAAAAGCACTAAATAAATCACCAGACAGGCTGAACAAGAATTTAAAATCAGCTTCTGTAGCCCTTAGGAATGCATGGGACAGTGGAAAACATTAATTTTTAACTCTTCCACTACGTATCAACAGCAGATTTTTACTGAATTCTTTTCTACTTCTGACTTTTTGTTGTGTTCCGGTCATATGCAAGATGAAATTTGTGCTTTTTTTCAGCATTTATTGAGTTTGGGATTCAGCGTGTTTAACTCAAAACACCTGAAGCTACACATTTTGTCATCATTCCCTTAGCTCCCTCTGTGATGGGTAGATAAAGGACATTTGGTGGAGGTATTTTCTTTCTCCACTGCCTGTAAGAGGAGAAGGTAAGAACCTTTGCTTTTAGATGGCTAGTGACAAGCTAAGAAAGCCTGTTCCTGCTGAACCCATAGATGCTACCAACTTTAATTCTGGTGATTTATTACTGGCATTCTCCTCTGTGGTCTTAGAATATCAGTATTACCTCAGTGTGAAAAAATGTATGTTGAATGTGATGATTGACAAATGAAACCATAAACTGAAAACATTATAGCCATTTTAAGATCCCACAGAAAGAGGAAGGTTTTAATGCTGATGTCTTTCGTAGGTTCCAGCCAAGACAATTACATCAACATTCGTTCACTGTGGAGTTTTGGTATCTTTTTTTTGTTTAGGTTTTTGGTGTCATAAAAAGAAAAAAAAAAAAAAAAAAAAGGAAAAAAGGGAGGTTCTTCACTTTAGTCCCTAATTTATTCTGAGTCTTCTTTGTGTGCTGCAACTCACTTCAGAATTCTCCACAATGAAAGATATTATAAACACAGAATTATCATATCATACATTGCATTACATTGAATTAAATATATTTCCACCATTCCTGTATTATTGGAGAGAAAAAGTTACAGAAGTGAGATTGTCAGACCAAAAAAAAAAAAAAAAAAAAAA
>VWZL01001678.1:16396-44956 GCA_013396915.1 Stercorarius parasiticus
AAAAAAAGAAAAAAAATCAGTGGTCCCAACAGAAAAGCAATGCCTGTTCATCCCAAATAAAGTCCCTTCTAACATAGGAAAACCCATGGGATTTTTTTTTCCAGCAGAAATAAATCAGTATTCCTACTATGGTACTACTGTTTTCACAGCAATTTATTCCATCTGAAAATATGATTTAGCAAATTCATCACTGGCCTAACTAGACATACCATATTTAAGAGGCAGCACTTAGATTCTGCAGCTAGAACAGAGATCTTATGATGCAAATAAGTACTATCATTTTATGCTGACACTGTGTTACCTATTAGTATTGTTAATAAAACTAATAGCCAGTATTTTTACAAATTAGCTCAAATATTTTCTCCTATTCCTTTTTTTTTAATTTGTCTGCTTTTCTTTTCATCAGAATCTTGTATAACATTAAATCCGTTATACACCTGTTTAGTTTTATCCATTCACTTCTTTAATTATTTGTTTGTTTGTTTTAGAAAAATGGGGAAAAAAATGAAATTATCGTATTAAAGCACTGAAAGTGATAAGAGGCCTCAAAGATAGATAAAGTGAAATGACACAGAGAAACTAAAGAATGATTCCAAGGATCAGAGCTACATAGGATTAAACTTTCATCACTGCAAGAGGGGAAGTGTTAGATATATTTTAGAGGAGAACAATAGGAATAATGACATGTGAGCAGAGAGTTAGCAATTTTTTTTTTTTTTTTTTTTTTTTTTTTTTGCAGCTGAAGATAAGGTGAGTTTTGCTACCTTTTTCAAGATATGTGAAAAGCAGGATTTGACATTCATGTAGCACAGTTGTGTATTATATTTCAACACACAGGGAGAACAATGTTTTTTTAGGATTTGGACTTTGAAGGGAAATCCAGTGAGACAAGTTAAGTAGTTTAAAAATCAATAACCCAGACTTCAAAAGTCTTCTGAGGTTATAAACAATTTTGGTAGGGAGGGTTCTTTTAGGTGAGTATATAAAATATTCTTGCTTTGTTCCTGCTCTTCTCAACCATCCATTTATAGCTGTTGTTGTGTACAGAATACTGGGACTATGGACCCTCAGTCTGAACAAATATGGCAGTTCTTATGTTCCTGAGGGATTGCGTATATGAGAAATAACTTGTATTCTGTAGACACTGGTGAGAAAATGCAGATCAGGTTTTATAGATGAATTCTGCACCTGTATGTGGGAAGGGGAGCAAGCCTTCTTTACGAATTTTCAGTCCAGAAAACGAATTTTCTACAGCAATAGCTTTACTGTTTCTGTTAAAACCTATGCTGAGTTTAAAGAAGATGTGCCATGCTCTTCTGCATAAATGCATGGAGGTTCTTCTGGTGTTGAACCTGCTGATGCTGCACCAGGAACTCACTATGATGACATAGAAATGAGAATGTTAAAAATTTGAAGAAGGAATGATACACTTTAAACACTGACAGAAAATATTGTAATCAGTGAGATACTGTAATCCCTGCTAGATTTACTTTGTTGCATGTTTCTGGCACATATGTGGACAATACCATAGTAAAAACTGCGAAAGAGATCAGACTATAAAACATCTTTTCTCCTGCCTACTGTAAAAGTAAAGGTCTATTTCATACTGCTGTTTGGATCTACTAAAAAATAAAATAATTAGAATTACAAAAAAAAAAAAAGTCAAATCCAAACCCAAAGCTGTACAGCAATATTGCATTGTTGTGCTATAGACTGAATTTGGGGGGTCCTTCATATCCAAAACAAAAGGAAAAAAATATGTGCCATTAGAAATTGGAGCAAAACTTCTCCTGATCCTGTTTTTCCAACAAAACTCTTACAACTACATAATATCAGTTTCTTGTACCATAGTCTGGTTTGGTAGCTTTGTCATACCTGTCAGTATGAATGAGAAGAATTAATCACAAGCATTTTGATTTCCTTTCAGTTCCGATATCTTAATGGTTAAAAATTCAAATTAATAACAAATGGTATTTTGAATTTTTTCACATTTGAATTTTAACAAAACTTTGATGATTTTTTCTAAATGACCATTTTTGTAATTATTGTGTGTATAACAATTTATCAGGTAGTTTGACCTTTTTACAAGTTTAATCATTCATGCATACAACCTGTTTTCATTAACTGTTCAATACGATAGAGTTCATGTATTTTTAAAAAAGCCTGAAATGTAAAGAATCACCTGGAAATTTCAGTGTTTACCCTGATGTGATAAATTATGTGGTGAACAAATATTGGCTGATTCAGCAAATAACATGTGCAATCTTTAGCAGATTGTAGTCCTGAGATCAAGCCTTGGATTGCAAGTCATAAAAGTCTTAGTTCCGTAGTTGGATGTATGAGAGTTTTCTTTCCTGTAATATTATGCCACTTGTCAACATTAGTAGCATCACATAGAATTCAAAGTGTAAGTGTTGAAGACTTTGAAAATCCAAATGATAAACTTACAATCTATAACAGTCAATTTGGGTTAGTACTTCAATGTCTAACATATATATTAAGAAGATAAATCCATAAATGCACCTAAAGAACTCGTATACACCATCATCAAACAAGTAAAAAATATATATATTCTAGACAAAATATTTTCTTTTTATATATGCAAACTTCTATTTTTGTAACCTTTAATAGAAGATTATAAATGTTTAATAAAAATGAGTGAAGTTACTAATTGATTTTGCGCAGTTAGGTCATGACCTTATGTTGGTGTAGCTGAGGTAACGAGGTGCTAATAAAATAATCTAAGAAAATATTATTTTCAAAAGAGTTATTCTTCATAACTTATTACTCGAAAATAAGATATTACCAAAGATACATTAATGCCCTTCATCTTTACCAGATTTAGACTGTGCAATGGAACATAAATTATTAATTTATTGGAGACACCATTTTAAGCTATTGTTCCGTAAGTGTTTCTAGCTTCCAACCCCATAGATAAATTACCTCCTTAAAAAAAAAAAAACAAAACCAAAAACTAGAGAAGAAAAAGATCTAGACACCGCTAAAGCTCCTATTTCTCATGCACGAAAATACCCTTTGACTTAAGAGCAGAGTTTAGAACCCATTACCTAAAACTAAATATAGTGCATTACCTAATACTCTAAAAATACCACTGCTTCTGTTTAAGATCTAGCCTGCAAATGGTAAGATGGATATATTTTTCTTAAATGTCAAGATTATTTCCAATACTTTTCATATTTTCCCACCCTGCATAGCATTATGTTGCCATATCCACTGTATGAATTATATACACATTTTTTGAGATAAAAAGCATCACTAATGTTAAACAGAAAGTAAAGCTGACATTCTTCACTAGTACAAGTTTCACACAATTTCTTTCTGCATGTAAATTAAAAGCAAAACTCTAAATATTGAAAATGCTGGTTAAACTTTGCCAAAAACATCTTCCTATTTCCAATATAAATTAGTATGAAATAGACTATTTTTACTGATTATTTTTTTAGAATGTAGTCACTTACATGACTATAAGTCCATTTGGATATATCTCTGCCTTTTGGCTTAACAAGGAGCTCAGTGCAGGCTAGCTGCACAGTTTTTTACCTGACCTTTCAAGTGCATATTGCAACTTGCAGATTGATGTGTTTTAACCTATTAAAGCCAGTACAAAACTATGTATAAGGGTCATTACTGTGATTCCACCAATTGCAGGAAGGATATTTATGTAACTGACAATTTTAATGAGCCTTAACATCTGCAGAGAAAATATCTGCACCTTCTTTGGAGGGTGGTCTATTGATGAAAGTTATCCTGACAAAAACTGCAGATCTAAATAAAAACACTGAGACTAAATTTACCAGGTAGACTCAGAAAGAAATATTTGACAATAAAATAATCCATGTATTTATTTATTTTTCTCTCTATGCTAAATTACAATTGCTCTTTCCTAAACTTTTCCTTTTATGGCTGTGAACCAGAGTTAATCTGTATTTATCACACAAATAGAGGCAAAAGAAAATGACAACTATCTTTTCCAACCTATCCGAAAGTGTTCTAATATACTCTTTTTTTAAAACTTACAGAAACAAGCAAGACTGTAATGATTAGGCAAAGAAGGACTTTCCAAAGGCCCCTTTTCATTGGACAAAATTATTTCTATATGTAGTTGCAAAGTCTTATTTAATTCCTCTAACAAGACCCTGAATTGGACAACTGTGTAAATTAGAATTCATCTGATTAACTAAAGATTGCTGAGTTTTCTCATTGTTGGCTTTAAGCTATGCTTGCTTTTCCCTTTGCACTTTCAGTTGCCAGTGTAAAAAGGTAAATAATATAGGGGATTGGTTTGTTTGTTCATTTGTTTTCCACAGAGAAGCCCAAACAATAGCATTAGGATTAGAATTACACTATTACTTAAATTAAATTTAGGTTTCACAGGTTCTGAAACCTGTGATTGTTATCAGTGTTAATAGTGTTTCTCTTTTAAAGCCCCATATAAATAAAAATTTTTAGAAATTGTAAAATAAAAATTACTGTTCATCTCATGTTTTTTTATTGTATTATCTGCCCTCTTGATTTATCCTTCAAGCTGTTTGGGGCAGCAATTGGTATATACAGCTTCTAACACAACGGTGTTGTGGTCTATGCCTAGGGATGCAAGTGAGATGAAGATGCAGTTCTGTTGTACTGATAATTAGTTGGCAGACAGTGAGGAAAGAATTTCCTCTGCTTTTTGTCATGTTTCTCAATTTATGATGTAAGGATTGTCTATCTCTAAGTACGATTGAACTGTACCCACTCTACAATCTTATGAATATGCAAGGCATCATGTCCTATACATCCTTATGTCAATTTGCCAGATATGGTGGTACGCTCAAAGGACCCTGTCTCCCAGACACAATTTCCTCATATGTATCCATCTCTTTAATATTTTTCCCCAGGGAAGGTTAACAGAGGTTTGCTTTTTTTTTCTCCCCAATGGAATTATTTAAATGGCTTCCCAGACATGTTAGATATTATCTTCTAGAGCTATAAATTAAATCTTCCTGCAACCTATTCACTCATATTTCCATTGACTTTGTCCTACTCACCTAAAATATATACACCAGACTTATTAACGTTATTATTTTCTTTACTAGTATATTCTATAGGAGATTTCTGGATAAAAATATTTGTACATACACACATTACTTAAAATTCTGTTCAATTTTGAGTTTGCAGGTGTTACTCATTTTTTCACATATAGCCTGTGGAAAATTCAGTTGTAAAGACAAAATAGATTGCTGCTAAAACAGAAAACCACATTCTTCTTTTCGTCTCTGAGTTTACTATATCACAGACTCAAATTTCTTGTAGTTTAAAGCATGTATCCTCTAGTTTATGATGGAAAGATAGTTATTAACCTTACCTAATAAGGAAAATCTCCTGGATTTAATTAAAAAAAAAAAGAAACATAAAAGTAATAACTATTTTACAATACTGAGTAGCATTTGACTACATACTTAATATGCTGAAGACCTTCAAATGCCTTTGAATATCTCATTTTTCTTCCTCAGAATAGATATGTCATATATTTTAGCTTAGTATCTGTTTTTTCTTCCATAAGAGTATAATTTTCTTTGTAAGCTTGGCTTGGTTTTCCCCAGTTTGTCTTGGTTCACAGCTTTTATCTGGTTTAGTAATCTCATATAAATTGATTGAAAGAAAAGTAGGGAATGGTTTAACAGATTATTTTTTTTTTCCCACCTTATCGTCCATTGGGTACCGCTGAGCTAAAGATAATATAATGTTTTAGGATCAGCTGAAGTTTTTGTAATTTTACTGTTATCTAAGCCTAAGGAAGACCATGTAATGTGTAACATAGCTTTCTGAAGAAGACTGCAAAAGAAAAAGTGCATTGTAATTAGAGATGCAGTTATTTTTTGAGGTAGTTTTAACCTCTACTTACAATATTTGTTAAAGTGAATATTACTCTGCTTGATCTTTCTTTGCTAATTAACTACAATTTGATTTGTTTCCAGCCTTATTGTTGCATCTCGTCGTTAACTATGGCACGTAAGCCTAATGTAGATTTTGGTTAAGCCTAATATAGATATCTAGGTCTTTTGGGATGTAACTACCTTTTATGTTCATGTTAATGATAAAAATGTAGGTAGGTCAGTACACCTTGAAGTAGTATTTTGTTTTTGTTTGACATATAAAATTGGGTACTGCACCCAATGTATTCTTTCTTATTCTTGGAAATTCTTATTTTTTTATCTAATTCAGTACTATTACTCCTAGTAAATTCCAGAAGTATGACTTAGTTTCTTATTTTTAGCCAAATGAGATCAATGGAATAAAAACAAAAGCAAACCAGAATTAATATCAACAACAGTTGAATTTAAGTTGTCATTTAATGGAACTTAGGAAATTAAGAAGAAAATTAAAATCACATGATAGATTATGTTAACAGCTATGTTAAGAGCTGTTTCTTGACATTAGACTTCCCATTAGCAAGCGTTTCTTTACAGAGTGGTCAAACATTAGAACAGGCTTCCTAAAGAGGTGGCTGATGCCCCAAGCCTGTCAGTGTTTAAGAGGAATTTGGGCAATGCCCTTAAGAACATGATTTAACTTTTGGTAAGCCTGGAAGTGGTCAGGCAGTTGGATTAGATGATCACTGTAGGTCCCTTCCAACTGAAAAGTTCTGTTCTGTTCTATTTTATTTTATTTTGAATCTGGGAAAATAAGTCCTTAAAAATACAAACTTCTATTCAGAACACCTAAATTAAACTATTTTTGAATCATTTCAGTGTAAATCACCATCTTTCTGGAGCTATATCTCACCAGTACATGTACTTGTTCCTGAGGAGGGACATTGTGGTATTTTATCAGGAAAATGTTTAAAGGTGAATTGAATTAAGTTGTTTGGTTTGTTGTTTTGGGGGGGGGGGTTTAGATTATTGAAACACTAAGTTGTATTAGAAAATAACAGGAAGTTTAGGGAACAGTGTGAAAAACATGGGGTTTAGAAGTTACTGTTATAATAATAGAATTCACTAGAAATAACTATTAGAAATCTGTTAGAATAGTCAAAGTTATTCTAATAATAGAAGTTACTATCTGGTTCAGCGTTTCACTATGGCATGATGAACCAAGAAAGATACAGTCTAGTTCTTCTCTCCTAGAGAACTGTGTCTTTCCGCCACTGTAATTCTTCACAGTAGCTATTCCTGATTTATACAGATATCAATAAACAATGAATCAAGTAATGACACAAGTCATGTATGAAATACTTGGAAAAAGATCAACCAAAAAAGAAACTAAGCACTTCTGAAAACACACCCCTATTCTTACAAAAAAGACAGTGATCCATACAAAACTAAATACTTACAGTAAATGCAACTTTTGGGTCAGAAAAGAAAGATCTTATCCATTCAAAGCCTTTTTTCTGCTTTAGCAGCTTTATAGAAGCAGGGCTATTGTTTCTGGTGATTGGTATCGCACACACCCCAAATAAAAGTAGCATGATAGTTATGGATGTATTCTCTTGCTCATGGTCATGATGTTAGCCACTGCAGGAAAAAGAAATGATATCACACGTGTCATTCTCCTCTTTGACCAGATTTAAAAGTTTGTGAAAGATCCCCAGTGCTGTCAGCTGACATCTGGTGTTAACAAACTTTCCTTTTTTTTTACTTATTCGATTATTTTTCTTTGAATATAGTATTTAGGTGCAGAGGTGATATCTTTCACAGTGCCTTAGCTTCTAATTTCTGTGGGAAGGAACTGTCAAGCATATTCTATATCTTTCTTGTATCAAGGAAGGGCATCAAAGTCATAATGGAATCTGATGACATCTGATATCAAACTACATTTAACATAAGTAAAACTTGAAGTGTTTTAATAAAATTGGAAGAATGTCTATATACTTTTCTAGTATCTGTACCTCTTGTGTGAGAAAGCCCTTCTCTTGAAAACTGTATTTTCAAAATGACCTTTTTTGCAACAGCCATACTTCTCAGGAAAATGGTTCATTCTTGACATACGTATTTCTTGCATAAAAAGACCCGTTTCCTGGTAACTACATTTGTAAGAAATGAGAAGGCTAAAAAATTCAGTGAAACAGTAGTACCAGCAGATAGCCTGACACAACTTACATTCAGCTCCCACTTTTAATTAGATAATTCTGAATTTTAAAAATTTCATGCATTACTGAGGCAAACAATATTTGATTCACCCTGCATCTCTGCTGTGCATTCATCCTTAAAGAGGCAGATTGGAGAATGATTGAGATTAATTCCCTGGAAGATTACAGAATCTAGCAACTCTCCACTTTCTATCTTCCAGATGACATGAAGAATGAGCCTTACAATCTATACATTTATGTAAGTTGCTTGAAATTAGTCGGTGCGACTAAACCTTGTGTGAGTAAAAGAATTTAAAAAAAAAAAAGACCAAAAAAAAAAAAAACCAAGAAAAAATCAACTTTTTACTAGTTTTCAGATGGAAATAGTGTCTAAGAATTATATGGATGGGAGGATTCTGAGATAAATGGAGAAAACAGAATTTGGCCTAAAGTGCAATGCTGTAATACCAGGGAATATTATATACAAGTTATCGAACTGAGTCTAAAATACTGAACCCTACAGTTTTCAGTAGACAATTTTCCATTGAACTGAAAAGGATCATAAAATCGTAAGAATTAGAGGTCAATAATGTGTAACTAAATCATCTTTCCCAGTCACTGCTCACTGCAAAGTAATTCCATATTCTTCTTCTCTAGAATATTTCCAATGTATCACCTACCCTGTTTAGAAAATGATGTTTCTCTGATTCTGATCATCACACTTCTATTAAGCACAAAATTACTGGAATATATGCAATATTCACATCAGGTTGTTAGATCAAAGTCTCTCGCTCAATGGGCCACACACAGGCTAATGCAAATGTACCCCACCTACTACTACAGATCATTTTAGTATTTCAGAATGTTTTTAATCAGAATATTTTTCTTAATGGTAGGATCCTGTTTCCTCTTTTCATCACAAACTTTTCCACTAAAAATTGCTACTGTAACTTAAGAGATTCTTCTACTCCCACAGTAAGTTTAACTTTGCAATACTCCCTGACGTATTATCTTGCTACTTCCATTTCTCTGAGTTTTATATATTTACCTTTTTTTATTGTAAATCCAGGCCAGCCAGTCTTTTTATTTTATTTTATTCAATTTATCAATACTTTTAAGATAATGAAATTCCTAAATTACTATTCAATTTATGTGTGTTTTGAAAGTTAGGTAATTAAGTGCTCTGGAAAGTAAATTGATGCCACAGATTAAAGGGTTTTGTTTTTAGATAAAACCATCAATAGAAGTGCAAATGGCTCAGCAGGTTACATAGGGGAACATGTTAAATGTCAGCATTCTGAAATTTGATATAAGAACCTATCGCAAAATATTCACACTGTATTAAAGTTAGAATGTCTCACTATGTTCCTTTACTGCCCACAGAATTGTCTCAAGCAAGACCATGAATACTTTAAGATTTTTACCTCATTTTGGATGAGGTAGCTTAAATGTCTGTCAGGTGATGGCATTGTGATAGCGGCACTGAGGCACATTGGCATAGAAAGTATAATAACAGAATTATCAAAAGTTCATCTAAAATTTTTCTGGTTATTATACACATTTTAAAATAGTTCCATATATTTTAAGTACCCATATTTATCCCACCATTCATGAAAGATGAATTTCTAATATAGTTAAAAATATTCAGAATAGGTTTTTCCTCTAATAATTTCAGAGTTTTAGCCATCTTTCCACATGTCAGTGTCCAGAGTTATAAAAATTTTTTTAAAAGTTCGTTTGTGGGATTTTTTGTTTGTGGGAATATGGGTATATGCATGTATGTGTGTTCATGTGTGGGAGAATGATAGGAGGAGTTTTATCGACAGGGGGCTTTTTGTTCTCCAATCTCCATAGTGACTGACAGCTGGTTATTTCAACAGATGCAAGGGAGCACCAGTCTTCACAAGTTTAATACATCTCATATATCAGTGAAAGCATTTTACTCTGTATATGTCAGTGCTGATGATTCCTTTGGATACTATTTTGTTGAGAACACTTTTAATGTACAGACTGCAGGACAAGAATAGGTCTGTTGCCCAGATTTTAATATACTTGATTCTTAGACAGCAAAAATAATTCCCGATATACTGGCCACTACGTGAAAGACAGATTGTGACTTCCGCAAGTGCTTCCTTGGCTTAAAATTGAAAACTTGAAAAAGAAAATCTTCTCCCATTTTTTGACTGAAGCTGCTTTGTTACTGAATAAAAAACATCTTAAAATTTTGGTGTGTATTACTTAGAGTGATTCAAAGTTGTTACACCCCTAAAGTCTCCAAGAATGTTGTCTTTATTAATATTCAGTATTTATGTGTTGTTCTGTGCTTTGAACAAAAGAAATAACAATTAAAAAGAGGAACTTCACCATTCTTCTCCTAAAAGAAATTTAAGACATCTTCATGCCTTCAGTTTAAGGTTAAAGATTTAGGTTTCATTAAGAAAATAATTTTATTTGCAGAATGGATCTACTGAGCACAGCCTATTCTACTTAATATGACTTTACATACTGAACTAATGTAGATTTAAAATAAGAAGTGAACTCATGCATTAAGGTTAGATAATCTCCACATTGAGTAGTGAATAACCTTGCAAAGGCTTCAAATAAAGTATTTTTTGGATATGTGATTCTGATCACATCACAATGATCAAAATAAGGAATTTACCCTGAAATTAATAGGAAGTGCATTTCTCACAATGAAATATTATCACAAATTATAATTTGTAATCACAAAAATGCATACAGTTTACAGTACCTAACTAAATCTTTTAGAATATAATAAGAATCCACGCTCCACTTTTGCTTCAGACCAGTGTCATTTCTAGCTATGTATTGCCCATAGTACCACTACTTAGAACAGTCTGGGAAAACCTGACTCAACATAGGTCTGATAATTTTAATAAGATCAGATTTTCTTTTCATTTTGCAATGGTTGACTTGTAAAGGGACTGTGAGTAAGAATGTTTTAGGATGGCTAGGCAAAAATAAAACTGATATACACATCTAAGAGAGAAGGCACATCTTTGCTTGGTACACTCAGAACATTTTAAGAACCCTATTCAAAACAATAGACTATTTGTCCATGCAATGCAGCCGGCCTGACTAACACAGAAAAAAAGAAAATTCAACAGGTACATATGATATCATGTCAACCAACTGTAAAATATAGAGCTGAATTAGAACTACTTAGGTATATGCCTATAAATAAAAGCATTTTTACAAAGGAAATAAAATGATAACTGAAAAATAAAACATTTCTAATTTAGTGATAATTAAGAGTTTGGAGGGGTGATACGATTAGAAATAATTTGTAATGTATATACAATTCTTACAGATGGAAAGCTTTATAATTATCCAAAGTATCACAGCAAGGTGTAGTGAAGACGATGTTCTATTAATGTCAGAAAATATGAGGATAAGTATTTTTCAGCACACTGTTAGCACTTTCTGGTAATGATCAGAATTTTAATACCAGATTTGCCAACTGCTCCGAACTTTTCCTGTTAGTTGGGTCAATTTTCCTACATAACCTGCTGTATGTGCAATAGTAAAAGGTGGATACAAAAATCTGGGTGTAATTTTTCATATACGACTTTTTTGTGTTGATGTAAACTTTGACATCTACAATTTTCCATAATGGGTACATGCAAAATTTGCCACATAGGTTGTGCAACCAAAAATAAGAGCATAAAATTTTCAACACATTTTTTTTCTCCAAATTATCATCCACATACATAACATATTTTCCTTCTATCTTCCTCCAGACTTCAGACTAAATTTGATTCTGCTTGGCAGGTACCAACAAATGTGTGAAAGCAATAGAAACAGCGTGTAATAATGTCAAGAGAACAAAGCTATAAACAGTTATCTTAGAGCATTCTTCTACAAAATAAAAGATCCTTAATTATCGACTATCAGGTTATTGCTTTGCTGAAGATCTTATATTGTGTCTCTAAATGCAGGTAATCACAGAATTATTTTGACATTTGGTATTACAATATCTTAATAAAATGCATTTAAATTAAAAAAAAAAGAAAAAAAAAGAAAAAATGTTCTTCATAAAAGACACTCCTGGTCCTAATATAATTAAAAACTCAAAAAACCCTTGACATTATTTTTTTCAGGGTAATATAGCTCTGCACCTTCAAATTTGGGATTGAAATAGTATTTGAAAACAAATAATACCACTAAGAATACTTGTATTCCCTCCACGTGATGTCTAGATTAATTCAGATACTGTTTTCTAAAGAATTTGTGGAAACGAAAACAGTATGGTGAAAAAGCATGTCTGCTGTTTAAACATTGACAAATGCTTCAATGAGGTAAATCCTTGAGAAAATTTTAGTCCCGATGGCGTGATTATTATTTGGCTGTCGGTTTGGGGTTTTTGTGTTTTATTTGTCATTCTCAATTATATGTAACTGCACTGAAAAAGAGCCTGTCACAATGTAACACAATGCTATGAATTTTTATGTCTGCTGTATGTGACCTTTATATCAGTTGCTTTTGAACCATGTTGTACGCTAAGTAAGTGACAATAGCCTAAATTAGGTTTCCCAGATCTAGAATATAAATCTAATTTAGAGGTATTCTTCGTTATTCTGAAGTGCTTCACCTCAAGCAGCAAACTAATGCACTCTGGACACATCCTTTGCACATCCTTTCACTTAGTCTGATCTAAATCAAGAGTAACTGCCAGACAGAAATGTCAACGGAGTTCATCAGTATAAGGCATGTGGAGAAATCAAGGCCACAATTTGTATACTAATCTTCACAGGAAAGCATTATATGAATCACTTGTAGATTATACAACCTGGATGTTACAGCTATCAAGTATTTTTAGCATGAAAATTTTAGGCCGCTATTTTGTTGCAATCCTGTAAAAAAACACAGCATGGAAATCTATGCATGTATTTTTTGTATATGTATATATATACAAAAATTAAAGCATACTGACAGCTAATCACACATATAGTTTGATTTCAGCAAAACAAGCCTACTAAAGTTAAGGGAGTTACGTGTATGTAATTTAGGAGTCATATTTTGTCTAATAAGAATAGTCAATGTTATTGCCACTCTACTTTTACCCTTTGTCATCCCCACCCCCTACTCTGTCCTTGAAGATCAGAGGCCACTATGTCTAAACTTAATAATCTTATAATTGTACTAACCTGAGGATATCTCTTATGTTGCTTCCATAGACATAAGCATACAATTACAAATGCATGTCCCTCCAAACAATACATATTTTCATCCATTTCAGTAGGTTTTCAGCTTGTCTGCCTGTCATTTCTCTTTAGTCCTACCCGCAGTGATTTTTTAAGCATGAGAATTTTTCTTTGGCAATCTGATGCCCAGTCCTGGATAATCTTTAACTGCAGGGCAAAAGAGAGGGCAATGAAAGGCAGAACCCTCATGATACAGTGCATGTCACGATGAAAGCTGCCTGACATAGCAGACCTCCTTTGAGAGGGAGGAGGACAGACAGCAGAGGGAAGAAGATAGAAGGAAATGCCATCTCGGTCTTCTAAAACCTTGAAAGAAAAGAACACCCTGCTGCTGGCTTTAATACTTCCTAATAACAGCTGTCTTCCCCTTGTGAATGTTTCCTATCATGTAGTGTTTCCTCATATGACATTATTCAGTTCCGTCTACCTCTCATATTGCTTCATGCCTTACTGCACCTCAGGAGGCATCATATTGCAAAAAACTCTTCTCTTATGAAATGCCTAAGCACCACAGGAATAGTACTTCTCTGTCAGAATGAAGAGAGTCTTCATTACATATTCCAGCTTTTTTTTTTCCCCAGAAATATACTAGTAACAATGAAAATTATCTGACACCATTTAATAAACTAACATTGTAACAGAATTCAGTGAAATTGTCAGATACATTATGGTGGCACTTTCCTGCATAATTTAGCTCTAATGTTCTATAAAGTACATGAGACTTTTATATACATATAGGAGCATACATAGATATCATATACACATATGATGCTGTATAAATGAATATGAAAAGTATACAAAGAAATATATGCATTTCTAAAGCTATGTATATATGATGTTCTCTATTGTTCCTAATGCTTAATGTTTACCACCACAAATATAAATATTATAAAACTAAAGACAGTCTTTGGATTATTCCGTTAAGTATCTCACTGCATTTCTGAGGTATTGATATTATTTGATATTTGCTTTCTTTACTGCTCATTGAAGGACCACGTACAAAGTGTCAGACAAAAATATATGAACCAATTTTATGAGGTCAAAAGCTCCACTGAATACACAGTAGGTTTTTTGCCAATTGATCAATCAAAATCTGAAGGCTCAGTCCTGCAAATGCTTAGACATATGAACAATTTTACTCCCATAAGTAGCTCTTGGTGATATTATTTAATTTATGAAAGTAAAATTACTCATACAGTTCAGAGCCTGCAAGTCTAAATATCAGCAATATATTAACTATTAAAAGTGTTAATTTTTTTATAGAACTGCACTTATAAGTCCATTTGACAATAACACATTTAAAGCCATTCTGTGGAAAAACATTGCTTGACCTCATTTTTTTTGAGTATGGCTTTTTAAAGATACATTAAAATAAATCTTAAAGGATTATTTAATTATTAATTAATTAAAATATTTTGAAACCTAAACAACATAATGCATTGGTAACAGTCTGTTGTTATAGTTTGCAATTATGAGATGACTGTGTATGAAAATGTGTATTTTATACTCTTAATTATTATGGTATATTAAACTGAAGAGTATAAAGCGATACATTCTATAAGAAAGCTGAATGCAATTGTTTCCAGCAGTTTAAATCAACCATGTTTACTGGCAGGTTTGGTTGGGTGTTTTGAGGGGCAAGATTGGTGAAATGTGTACAAATATTAAGCAATATTCACTTTTGAAAAAGGTTTTAGTTCAATATAAAACTAGGTGTTGAATGTTTGGTTTTGTTTTTATTTTAGGCAAAGTCATGTTTTGTTTGTCAGGAATATTTTTATTTAAGGAATTCTAAAATACATTTGAAAAATAGTACTTTGTCAGGAAAAAGGTGCGGTTTTTTTTATATTGAGCACGTTAAAAAAAAAAATGCTATTTTCACCTCACTTTCTAATACAAAGTTCATATTACATATAACCGTTACAGATATGCAAAAAAAACCATGTTTAATGGAAATTAATGAAAAGAAAAAAAAGTATTGTAGTGCCCAGTAAAGTCTTACAAAATATTTATTGGTGAAGCAATACAAAACAAAAGATTTTAAAGTTCGGATCCTACAATGCTTTGCTGAGCAAGATGGAAATTAGCAAAGAATGCAGAATTTGACAATAGCTAATTTACTTCTAATACAAGATGGATATATGATCTTAGTATTGCATTAGTCATTTAGGCCCAGATCCTTCAAGGCCTAAGACTTCATCTTAATTTTTTTGAGTAACTGTCATTTAGCCCTTTATTATTACATAATTGTGTATGGATTAAATAATTTGAAGTCTAAAGAAGAGATTGAAAATTTCTGTGCTAAGCAAAAGTGCACGGATTTCTTTGGGCATTTTGCCTGATTAAGGACTGCAAAAACTGGCCTTAGGGAAGATCTAATAGGAAACCTATTAAGTGACCAGGAGATCACACATTAATCCTATCCTAAGGATAAAATCTAATCCTATTTTTGACTGAAGTGCTAAATTCCTCCTGGCCTGTCAACAGCACATGCATATTTACTTTTTTCTTGCTTTTTTATGTGTGTGTAAAAGAGGCAGTGCAATATCAACCTTAATATGTCTTTTATTATATTATAACTTATAAAATGTGTTTATGACATAGTAATGGCTTAATTAAAATTATTAAGAATATAATACTTTTGTTGAAAAAAACATATGAAAGAAAATGAAAAGAATTGGCTATTAACTTCAGTGACTGTTTTCTATATCTGTCTGTAGCTTTCTGGAACAGTTACATCAAATTATTTTTACTTATGTCAAATTGTTATTGGAGAACATGTGAGTTATCTAGCCAGAAACGTAGGTAAGAAAACATGGCATTTCTCCATCAGTGTAGACTTAGCAATTTGTATATTTCCTGCTTCTTATTGTTATAAAAAGCTGTGAAATATTGTGTTTCTAGTAGAGGGAGACATTTAGATTTACTGATGAATTAAGTTCTAACAGAGTGCCTTCCTCTAACACATTCAAAACTACTTGAAAGCCACATCTATACAACATATGCATACAATATGCTGTGATTTCTCTGACAGCCCCTTTTATGAACTATCTTCTTAACCTTCTGTTCTGGGATGGCCAAGGGAATTCAATTACACTGTAAATATTTTATCCAGGTACAGCATGAAAAAGAGAACATTCTTTAAAAATTGGGATTACATCAGTTTTTTGTTTTTAGTAATGTAAATATAGTATTTCAATTAACTATACAGAGTATTTTCATCTTGGACACATCAAAAATGCAAAGCTGCATCTTCTGTGATTTTGCCAGAGGATTTAATAAACATTTATTCAGTAAGACTGGAAGGATTCAGTAAGACTAGTCTTGAATTTATCTAGCCTTGTAATCTCAAACTTCTTTTTGAATATACAGCATGTATACATCATCTGATTCAAACAATTCAGTTGCTGCATATTCTACTACATAAGTTGTTGTGACGGTTAGTTTACTATTGGAGCTGTTTATTTTTCAGTCCCCTCTTAAAGCATCTAACTAGAGTCAAATAAAACAGCCCAACAGCTAAAGAACTTTCTATGGTGTCTTGAAGGTTTTCCTGTTTCATTTGTTAAATTTTAGTAATTTTTAAAATGTTAAATTCCTCATTCATCAATATGAATGGTTGAGAAAAAATGCTGAGTAAAAAACAATTCAGGCCTTTTCACAGTATTACAATATGTGCTTTAGTTCCCACTTTTTTTTTTTTGCATCAATTCATGCCGCTTAGTGTTCTTGTAGGTGACAAATTTTATACAAAAAGCCCTATATTAAAAATAAACAAAAATATCAGAATATATAGTATAAGGCTTGCTTCCAACTGGCATCTCAGGTATACAAATACCAAATCCTGTCTTTGACATATCACAGCGATCAGCTAAATACATAAAATGAAAGAGTATGGAAATATATGCCAAATACTGATTGTAATATCAAGATTTCCTCAGGCAGCAATTAAAAAATAATCACCAAAACGATACAATAAATATAGAAAATTTCTTGTATTTCCATGTTGTATTTTTTCTGAAATTATTTTATATTATTGCACAAAAAATGCAAATCAGAGCTCCAAAATATGTGTATACACCATATATTTAATGAAAGTGCTATCAGTCATTAGAATTACTGGAAGTAATGGTCAAATCTTTTGAAAAAAATACAAAAATGAGTCTGGATGAAGTCTCAAACAGAAACCTTAACCAAAAGCTGGGCTACTAACACTAATGTTTGGACAATGTATCCCTTTAAAATTGTATTTTCTTTTTAAAATTTGCAATCTGTATATGATAATATTCACTTCCTGTCTTAAACCACTGGGGAGTATTGCTGTGTAAGTTGAACAGTTACACATTTCAGTGGCAGAAGTGATGTCTGAATGCAGCTTTTATTAGCTTCTTAAGTGCCCAGTGCTGTTCCCATTGGCAGTGCTCCCATTGACTTCAATCAGGGCAGGAACAGGCCCTAATTTTGTAAGGCACTTTAGGATCCTTTGGGAAGAAAGGTGTTAGAAGAATACAAGCCATAACTATCAATTAGTTGTCAACAAAGCACTCACACAAATATCTCCCATGGTCACAGAACATCATATCTTAATTTCAAATTTCAATTTGCTGTAGCAATTTTAATGCTGCTGCTGAATAATTATTTGTCCAGGCACTGAGACATTTTGTGACACATAATTTCCAACTTTGACATGAAGAATTTTGATTCCTGTGTAATGAAAAAAAAATAAATTAAGCTGACCAAAAGGACTTTTCTAACATTATATAAAATAAGATAGACCAAAATACCTGCGCCTCTTCTGACTGTGTTGCCCTAACTATAGCTAAAACCTCCTTTATATGTAAGAACGTCATATTGAGAGTTAAACTTTTGTAAATATCTAAAAAGGATGCTCACCAGTTTAAGATTTTGTAATATTTTAAGTATTCAGTACACTATGTTATGTATGTTTTTACTTTTGCATCTCTACAATTCGACAATGAAAATAAAATCATCATTTTCACTTCTGGCAACAACAATCCTTGCTTTCAGAGTCTCTGCCCTGCAAATAGCTACTTTCTTCTCAGTATTAAGAAATAATTTTGACAACAATTATCTTTTAGATATTTAAAGTGCAGAGATAAATATAGATTGACAATATTCCCAAAACACAAATTCACTAAAAAGGGCTCCTATTTAATCACTGTGGTCATTTAGCTAGTTGTAACATGGAGAGGTACAAGGCCTCTTAGCCATTGTTCACTCACCTCCTAAAAACCCAGTGAGTCCCAAAAATAAACATGACCTGATTTTTCAGAGTTCAATGACAACAACAATAATAGTAACAACAATTCTTATTGAAGCCTTTGGATGAGAGCTATTTAACATCTTTATATTTAATTCAAATCCTGTAATTCCTGTTCGAATGAAAAAAACAAAACAAAACAAAACTTTTTTAGAAGACAAGACAAAACGAAGAAACTCAGAACCTATAACTACTTATCTTCTATATATGGCTTTACAGTTCACATCTCTGAATAAGTAAAAATATTCATTAATATGAATATTACCTTTCTGTCATTAGGCTTAAACATTATTATGAATTACCTTTTCAAGTCAGTAACATTCAATTAAAAACAAACTACAGGAAAACAAAAAGTAAGCATTTCAGAAATTGAACTAGTATTAAATTTCAAGGTTCTCAGGCCTTTCTGAGCATATGAAAATGCTCTGTCATACACACACCTAGTTGCATATTGTCTACATGAGTAAAAACAGAAAGTTCCTATTTAAATATGTTCAGAAACTCTTGCTTCTCCATCAAGCAAACCAGAACTAAGACTAAGGACTGACTTAAGCCTGTACGTATCAAACATATATTTGAATTCCTTTCCTACAAACATAAATGTACACAAGAAATTCTGACTGAATCTGATGAGACTATTCACATCAGTCAAATTATTCATGTGTGGAAGTAGACAGAGAATAAAAATCTACCTTTGAACTTTTGTCGCCATTGCTGTGTTAAATTGTCTTTCTGTTAGGGTTGTGAAGTAACATCGAGCTTTAATGATTAAATGAACATTTGTGAGGCCTTACATCAACACACAGAGCAGGAGATAAGGGTAACTAAGTATAAGACAAACATAAAAGAAAAATCGTTTCACTATGTAACTGTAAATTGAAATTGCATAGTACTGATCAAGCAAAAGCTGGGAAATTTTGATATTTCACCATAAATGATTACATAGAACAGTAAATAATTCTCAAACATTCAAGAAGCAAATAAGGTAAAATTAATACATATTTTAACATTTAAAAAATAAATCTGATTTATGCAGACAAAATGATGAGAGGATGCTTCTTTTTCCTCCATAATTAAACCTCTGATCCTACCAAATCTAACAAAAACTTCTTAGTAATTCAAGAATTCTTGAGAAATATTTAATTGCAGATAACATTCAGTATATAAAATATACTGAAAACTATAGAACACAGTCATTGTATAAAATTACATATGGATGAAAAATTATTAACCATTATAAATACATTCAATGATATTTCTAAAAAATTGGTGAATTTAGAATCATTATTTTAACTACTTTTCATATTTATAGAAACAACTTCTCTCAAAAAAGTAGTAACTTCTTATTCTTTAGGAAAAAAAATTGTTAAGGAAGAGTTGATGTACAAGTTAGTATAATAAGCATTAGTAGTCTTCTAACATTTAAAACTGATTAAGTAATATATTGCACAATAAACCTAATAGATTATACTGTCCAACATGATTTTATGGTACTTTGCCACTTACTTGTTGGTAACTATTACCTGCCATGCCAAAAAGGTAAAAAGAAACATTTCAGACCCTATCAGAAGTTGTCAATAAGGAGTTCATTTTACCGCTCAAATTACTCTGCTGAAAAGCTTCATTATATAAGCATTGCCTACTTATAAGACAGTTCCTCTTTTTGAGACAAGGTGCATTTAAAAAAGTCAACTACAACAAAAAAAAAGCTTCATTCTGCACTGTCTGGTGCCCCAGATACATACGTACATGCATATATATATATGTATGCATGTATGTATTCATGTTACAGATTTATAGTAATGACCCTATAGATAAAATTTAAAAAAAAAAGTCCATACGAGAAACATAATTTCCTTTGACATTGATGAGGACCATTGCTTAAGGTCTTACTCCAGCTATCAGAGCTCCAAAAGCAAACACTTATGCCTTTTCATTGCCTCACAGTGGAAGAATGGAGAGAGAAGGAGGGGAGAAATGTCAACCATGTGATTCTGCTTAGAAAATCAATAGCTATCTAAAAGAGTACAATATTTTTCTTTAACAGAAAATATACACACTTAAGAACAATAGCTGAGATCCCTCTACAGATAATTGGGCTCCGTACTTAAAATAAAATAAAAAGCAGGCTTCAAAACAAAGGCAAGCAGTTTGATTCAGTAATGTTCAGGAAAAAAGAATAAGACAAGTAAACAGAAAATTGAAATAGAAAATGTGTAACTGCTAACTCCGCTTTAAAGAGTCAGAATGTTTTTAAACATTAATGTTATAGCCTTCATGAACCCATCAATATATAGTATTTTTAAATCATTTCCATAACCAGTATTGACTACATTGCATGCTATCTTTGGATGGAAATAAACTAAAAATTTCCACCCTTAAAAGACTAAGCATAATTTTATCACTGAAGAAAGAAAACAACCTTTAGAAACAGCCAAAGTTATAACTGGTAGAGACGTTATAACCAATTGAGATTTGAAACACTTTTGCAGCAGGTATTTTCCCTATACACGGTAAGCTAATAAACAGTCTCTAACAGGAAGAGACAAAACCATAAAACAAACTATAAAGACATTCCATACTTTCAAAAAATAAAATCAATGGGAGAATTTTCATTCACTTCAAAAACATCAAATATACTGATTAGCCAATTTTTCCTTTGATGCACTTTTCATCATCACTAAAGGAAGATATTTATACTTGAGAAGAAATGATTCAGCAGAATATTCATTCTTTGAAAGTATATGGTTCAAGTTCTTTGATCTTAACATAGGCATTTCTTATAACTCTGAAAACAGAAAAATGTACATATTCTTCAATTTTGATCTTAACGTGAAACATGCTGTAACCTATACATTTGGGTTTGCTATAAATTATCAGATAAAATCTAAGAGAATGTGCATTGCTGTATGTAACTACACATAAATTCATCTAACCACATCATCATATCACTTAAAAATAGTTCTATTAAAGACCTAAAAACCTAGGTGAAATGTATTTAAAATTGGATGACCAACGAATTTTAGATAAAGTAATGACATAATTGATTCAACTTAATAAACGGCCTACCTGAAAATCTATTTAAAATGTTTAAATTTATAAATTTAAAAATAAAATTTACAATGATAAAACTGTATCGCAGCTGAAGTGTATGAATACTGTGAACAACCCTGCTTAAATTTTATCAGAAAGCAACCATCATTGGGACTACCAGCCTTCTTGTATTTGTGACTGAAAAACTGAGTAGTTCACCTAAGTTCAGCATTTAGAAAGAGAACAAATCTTTATCATGTAATAATTACTGCATAATTAAATACAGTTATGAATTTATTATTTTAAAACTAAATTCACATATCTAATAGTGAGAGATTTGCAAGAATTGCTTTCATTTTCATAAATACATTTGGTATGTGTTTATTTACCCATTTGACTGGATAAACTAATTGCTATTGTAATGAAGTTACAGCAAAGTTAAATTCAGGCCACTCCTGTTATGTGATACCATTTGAAATGTAAAAGATAGAGTTTTAAGGAATATTAATGCCCCTCAATCTATATTCAGCCAGTTGCAAACTGGATTTGGGCCTGAACATTTCTTCCTAGCAACCCCAAATCAACACTTATATTACTATACTAGACAATTGAAGTCTTGTAGGTCTGGAGTGACTTTTTGGTGACTGCAGATATAGCATTTATATGCTTCATGTGCTATATCAAAAAAATTTGCTTCATTCCAGGCCTAAAACCTTTCAACTCACACAAGGAAATATTCTTACATCACAGTAAGACAATGTTAATTAAAGAAACGTAGACAAATATAAGTGTATGAATACATATACACGTATATATATGCATACCTATATATGTATACACACACTTTCATATATATACACACACATATATATATATTTTTCTTTTTTTAAAATACAGATGGTAAAAAAATACAGATGATTAAAATAATAATCTACTTGGTAATTAAAATCTGTTTTCAGAAATGAGAAAACTACTAGACTGTCACCTCTCAAATTTTATTTTAAGAATCTAGCTCAGTACTTTTAAAGTATTTATGAATAAAGTTGATATGATGTCTCTGACAACAGCAATCTCACACATTGTCCCCTTTCCCAAATAAGAATATAAATTTTTTGCCACAGTATTGGCACAAAATTACCAGAAGGTGTTGATAATCTAATGTTCACAAAATCAGATATACTGTTGAAATCGTGAGAATAAAATGTTTTATTACATGAAATATTGAACTAAATAATTGTTATTTCAACTTTTTTCTTACCCGACTCTAGACATATTTTTGGAAGGTCATCCAGAACCATGTCATGATATACAATAGTAATTATGTGTCCAAACAGGGGGAAAAAAAAAAACATTTACGTTTGACATGGTCTATAGTTTTCTGCAACATTTAAAAATACTGTAAATATAAAGCTGCAAAGTGCAGTAAAAGTGGATGAATCTTCTATGGCGAGAATGCCACAAAGGGAACAATTTTTATCAATAGTTATTTCATCTAATTCAAGGTTTTAGGACCAAACACATAGAATTAAATAAAGGTATGTTGTCAATTCATATGGTCCATCATTCTCAAGAACCACATCTGTATATGTGGATGTTAACTGAACTTCCCGCATAACCAGGGCAATATGGTTCTGAGATAAATTTTACAGTTCCATACTACATTAATGTTGAGTTAATTTGTAAGCAGATTGAAAATAGATGTAATTAATTTTGGAGGTACATAGCAGAACTACAAAGGTTTATCATTACTGTATTCAAATTTTTCACTTTACAAAACAGAAATGCTAAGAGAATGGCTTATTTCAATGACAAAAAGCCAAACCCATAAAAGCAAGGTAAAGGTTTTGTAACTTCCTTAAGTCAATGGAATCCAGTTTTGTACTTAGACAACTAGAAGCAAAATGTGGCCCATTAGCTGTAAGTTAAATAGTTAATTTGAGAACCATTTAATTACAAACTTCATTACACTTTATTTCTTTGTATATTCAATTAACTAAATGCCTCTGGTTCCTAGGACCTAAATGTGCCTCTTTCTGTTTCTTAACTGTTCTGTTCAGTGTTTTAAGAATAAACAATTACTCTAAAGCATAGCTGTGCTTAGCATTTCTGGAGTATTATCATACTGCTAGGTACTCGGAAATGTAGCTGAATAATGAACAGAAAAAAAGCAATATAAATTGTAAAGACTTGTGATATTATATTACGATAGTATTTATACATAGATGGATAAACACAAATCTGTCAGACAGTATCGCCAGACTGCAAAGAGATCTATATTCTCTCATTTCATCAGAGCACATTGCAAAGCTTCTTAGAAAGGCTGGGAAATGATGTAGATGAACAAGTAGTACAGCTGCCCGTTCAGAGTGCTGCTATCCTGCCCACTCCTCTCACAGAACGGCCTCACTTTTCTACTCCTCCATCCTCTTGTCACTCCTTAGCTTGAGGTTCTACATTTTCCAGAGGAAATGGATGCTGCAGAAAGGAGGTAAAAGTTCCCTACAATCAAATAATCAATAGAAATGTGAAGACCATTTGAAGGCTGACAACTATGGAATTTTGTCTGCCATTCACTCTCTCTTCTCTTCCCATTTTTCTTGTTTAATGCCAGTAGTGTCAATAGCATTCTCAGTTCTGCATAAGACAACCGAAGATTTTTCCCCCCTTCTCTAGGGGCTGGTTTGGAGATGCTGCTTTTCAGTATGCCAGTCTTTAACCAAATGAAAGGCTATTCAGGTTCCCTGGAGACACTGAGCAATATAAAGAACCTGCCCTCTAAAAATGAAGGATCTCTTGTTTACCCTGTCCTTCAGGATGTAGTGCCTTAATGGACTCTGCCCCCTGAGAGGGAACCATATGCATTAAGCAGACTCTTAAGTTTCTGTAAGAAACACACAACACACTGGTCAGACATTTTAGCTCCAGCTAAATAAAAGTCTAAACAACCTACAGAACCAGGATGTTATCTTCATATTTTACTTACAACCATGATTAGCTATTCCTGCCTTTACAGATATGTTTTCTAAATTGTGGTTTCCATGGGTCAGAGGCTCATTTTTTAATGATATTTTACCATTAATTTTGTTATATTACTTTATTAATTAAATTATTATGTGATATGAGAAAAGGTACCACCACTTCTAATATGTTTTCCTAAAAGGAATACTCCTAAGAATTAGCTATAAGCTTTATAAAAAATCAAAACATAGAAAAACATTCAGAAATTAAATACTGCAGTATACTGAACATGTTTTTACAACCTCAAATGACGGTTAAAATAATGGGAGGTAAATAAAAAAAAAAAGTGTGAGAATTTGGGCTCTAGAAGTATAAAGGTGAAAGCCGCATTTATGTCAGACATTTAATTGATGGCAGGACTGACATAGCATCTGGTTTTTCAAGTAGTGTGTAAGAGTATCTAGAAATTACAGCGTATATCTTCTGGGATTAACCAGTTGAAATTAATCTAATTTTATCAAAGATGGGAGTAAAGTATGTAATATAGAAAAGAGGAGAGGGAAAGGGAAAGGGAAAGGGAAAGGAAGGGGAGGGGAAAGGAAAGGAAAGGAAAGGAAAGGGAAAAGAAGAGAGAGTGAAAACGATATCTCACCCCTAAACTCACCATTAGTACTTAGGTCATTAAATCGGCAGAATATGAAAAAAACAAAAGAAAGTACAAAGAATGTTTCTTTTACTTCGTAAGAATAAATGTTCTATATTATCACAATCCGTGTTTTGATTCTAGTAGTTAGGTTAAGAAATTAGGATTCATTTCCACCTTTTTTGCTCTTTATCACAGAATTTCATACACTTTTGAAATAAACTTTGAGGCCATACGAGTGATTCAATAAGCTCAATATTAGTTGTCAAAAGCCTAAAAAAAACCCAAAAGAAAACAGAGGGGAAAAAAATCACTCTAACAACCAACCTAAACCAGTCTGATAACCAACAAGTCTGATAAAAACAAGCTAAAATAATATTCAGAGTTCTCAAAATAGGGATTATTTTTTTTCTTCTTACACTTTTACCCCTTTGGTCAGCACTAACTCAGCAGATCATCACATAGAAGGTTTCACTGATCTTGCTAACAAAACAAAGGTCATATTCTTATACAAACATTTTTTCTTTAATCAAATTATCCTGTTTTCAAATCAGAGGCACATCTCCCTTTGTCAAGTCATATTATCATCTACTTACTATAATTTCTACACATGATATATCATTGTAGCCACTAAGTGGGAAATCCTGCTTCCATTCAAGTCCTCATTCACAAATAGTCCTTTCAGGTGTGTTTCAGGATAATTATGGAATAAAGAATATTAATTTGCACTCTGTATCCCTTTTTAAGGATTTATCTTCAAGAATGCGCTATCTGAAGGTAACTGATGCCATTAAATTTTTTTCTCCAACAATGGAACTGATAATATATTCTTTCTACTGAAGATGAGAAGTTGAAGAGATTTAAATTAATTATTTTTATTTTAGTATAGACCATTAGAAAAACTCTTCATTACCAGTTATTAAGTGCGTGTAGAAAACATGGAAGCAGCAGCGCTACTGGCTTCAGAAATGGCAGCATCAGAATGTAAGCATAAACAGACTGCCGAGGAGTTTCTATTAACTATTTCTTACAAATCCAAGCAATTCCTGCTCATTTACTCATTTGTGGATGCTGCCTCTTTGTGGCAGAATGCCATGTAAAATGTACCTTTCACATTAAGGACCTAATCCTACATTTGTTTTGACACCTGTGCAAACTCCTGTTTATGAGTTTAGAATCACACAGGAAATATATAAATACACACATGAACAAACACATAGTTTGCAGGACCTTCTCATTCAGTCCTTACAAAGTTAGCCTTTCTCTTCATGAATGACAAAGCCAGTGAGGCTGAAAACTTTCTTACTTATACCCATTTAACAACATGCCTCGACTGAGTTTAAGTGGAAGGAGAACCAGGCCACTGGTTTCAGCAATAGTTATAAAGGCGGCAATTCAAAATTAGGGCTCCAAAACTGCCCCTCAGGCAGCAACACTCCCACCTCTCACTACTGCAGGAGATTGAGAGAGGTGTACAGAACAGCCATGTGCACTCCTCATATCTGCATTTCAAACTGAAATAACACTCCACTTACTAAACTGTCCAAGCTAAATACAGTCATGCTTTTTTTTTTCCTTTGCTTTTGCTCAGTGTGGGTGGCATTGAGGGAAGAACACATGCCAACAAAACATTTATCTTGAATTCCAAGAGACCAGTTATATAGCTTTGTTTTTGTAGAAAGTGACAGATTGTACATGGATAGGAAAAGCAGAACAGAATAGAGTCCTTTTGCAATAAAAGATGTACTAGTGAGCAACTCTGCAAACAATAGCAAACATGATAACCTAATGAAGAAAGACAAAACCACATGTGAAATACCACCCTGTTCCATATATTAAAGAACACTTCAGTAACAAAACAAAATGTAAATATAAAACTATCCTATTCGATATGTTGGTGAAACACATATCCCTGTGTTGCTCTCTGACCCATGTTATAAGTATGCTGGTAATTACCGTATGTCATATTTTGAAAATAGAGAACACATTACGTTTTGCCTAAAAATGTTGTATCTTTCTGATGAGCCAGAATTGCTAGTAAAGAGAATCCATCATACAAACAGATGATTTTGGCAAGAAATTTTAAACTTCAGATACTCATTAGTTCATAATCTTACATTTGAAATATTTATCAAGTGTTTATTCAGAAATTATTAAAAAATCACATGTGCTGGGATACATATGAGACATCAGTTGTCCCATCTTACAGTGATGCTGTTTTTATGAATATCCTTGCCATTGCCTGCTGCCCAAAGGGGTAAAGACATTGTATATAGATGTGTACAGTCCACCATTTGGTCTTTCAGGATGCCAGTAAACACATGGATCTGTACAAGTGCAATTGTACTCGACTAAACAACCAGAAAATGGCTACAACAGTTGTAAAATCATTATATTTTAACTAATAAAAAAGGGGAAAAAAAGGAAAAAAACAACGAACTGACAAATCAAAAATGAAACACTTTTTTTTTTCCTGCTAAAATGAATGCTTTCGTCATGTCCCTCGCTAGTTTGCCCAACCAGATGCCTGAGCAGGACGTTGCTAAAAGGTACATTTTTAAATAGAGAAACATGATTTTTTTTCTGTTGTGATCAGATTTTATGTCTTAGATTGTCTGTTAAGACTTGGTCATAATTGGCATTATCTGTAATGATTTAAAAGGTCCTTCTGATACTACATCAGCTTTGGGAAAAAAAGCTCTCAATGTAGTGCAACACTTTAAAGCAATCCACAGTCTTTGGACCCCATCCTGAAAAAAAGAACAAACACTTAAACCTCCCAGTAGTTTTACCTGTAAGAATAGTTCTGCATCCTCTACCCTAATATTTTGGGCATTTGACTAACTTTGCTCAATGAGTGAGTCTATGGGACTAGACGCATTGGTAAAGTTGTCCATGGGCTTAAGTGCCTGCAGGATGAAGGCCTAAGCTGGGACTTCTTTCACAAGTAGAGATACTCAAGTGAGTTAGAATTTGCAGAATTAGGCTCTAAAATAGTGAAGGAAAGAGAAATGCTAATGTGCATATAAAAATAGGTGCTACAATAAAATATTTTTTTATATTTCATCAATAAGTTATTTTCACTAACCAGTTATGGATCATATATCTCTGCACTCTTTAATGATTTGTCCACATCTATGGTGATCCTTTTAAAGATCATAATATATTTTTTAATTCAAAAGTCCAGAAAGCATACAAACACATCCTTAAAAAAAGGAAACCTTGTATTAAAGTTGGGGTGTGCTAATCTCTCCATAAAAGCCATTTGGACTCACCCATGGCTAAAAGGGGAAAATGTGCGCTGTACTCTTCAACCAGAAAGAAAACAAAATTAAACAACGCCTGTACAAAA
>VWZL01001678.1:51459-96783 GCA_013396915.1 Stercorarius parasiticus
GGTGTGTGTCGGGGTCGTTTATTTTACCCTTCCCCCTCTGCCCACCCCAGCAGCGGGGCGCGGAGGGGGGATGCTGCAGCGACAACTAAGCGACTCTGAAGATGTGCCCTTCATCCCGGCCTGGCCCGCTCCCAGAAATAAGGAAGGGGAGGCGGCCGCAGTACCGGCGGCCCTCCCGGGCGGCCGCCGCCGCGGGGCTGCCTGGCCGCGGGATGCCGCCGCGGCCCGGCCCGGCGCGGTGCGGTGCCTTCCGCCGCCGCCAGGTGGCAGCGCAGGGCGGCGGATGGGTGGTGCTGCCCCCGCCGCCGGCAGCCCCGCAGGGCGGGCGGGCACCGCGGGGGTGCCGGCCTGGCGAAGGGGAGGTCGTCGGTGGCCGCGACGGGGAGAGGTGGTGTGGGCAACGCTGCGCTGACGGCGTTCTCTTTGCTGCCGATCGGGAGAAACTGCCGTTATTCCGTTTGCATACGGAACATAGAGGTTGTTGGTTTTGTTGGGTTTTGGTTTTTTTGTTGTTTTGGTGTTTGGGTTTTTTTCCGAGCAAAGCTGGCTGTGGCAGTGGTGATTTTTTTTTTTTTACTTTTAGCTTTAGTTTTTTATTTTCCGTGAAATTACGTATTTGGCTGATCTTCAAAAAAAAAAAGGTAATTTAATTGCATACATACAAATGTTCGCAGTTGTGTATTCATTACTGTTATGTGCTGTGTACATTTTAGTATGTAAATCAAATAGGTGTTATGTATACAGGAATACATAAACTACATCCCGTGTGCACAGCACAGAGGTTGGAATCCAGCTTTAACTGAAATGTAATGCTAGATGTAGTTGTGCCTTCATGGGTTTTCCTCTGCGAGTCTAAACACTGGAAAGGGAAGATTACTCTGCATACAATAAGTGAATTCATCACACGTGTATCTTTGGCAGACCTCTGGCAACTCCTGTCTTAATATCCCAACATGCTAAAGCCAGGGATGATTGTAAAGAACCACCTTTTTCTTAATGCTCAGCTTTCCCTAAAAAGTGTATTCTTCTCTTTGCAACTGTAAAAGGAGTATGACTCAATTCCTCTTTCCCTAGGCCTGAAATAAGCAGTATCTGGTGTTTGGATGGAAGACAACTTTCTTATGTAAACCAGGTAATATTCCTGACCTTGTAGAAGCTTCTGGAAAGCTCAGTGGGACAAAGTACTTCTATTATTCAAGTTTCTCTGACATTCCTGTTTTGGTGCAAAAACAGTTGATTCAGTGGAAGGTTTTGAACGGCTTTAGATTGAGTTCCAGGAGACTAGTTTTAGTCAGGAAGAGAATACCAAAGCATACTAGGCACTCCCCCCCTCCCTCTATAAAGCTTTTCTAATATTCCACTTGAAATATATGATGGTACTGTAATAAAAAGAATTCACAGATAGGAAATATGTTTTACAGGAATTTTGTATGACCTCACTACTTTTGAAAACATTTTTGCTTTGAACTAATAATTCTATATTTTGAATATATGTGTTTTTATGCACATATGCTTACATTTTTAAGGCCTGCCATATTTATAGCATCTGTCTGTGTTCCTGTGCTCTTTTTCTCTCTGACGCACAAAATTAGACACACATAAATACTTTTTTATTCATAAGAGAGAAAGGTATTTTAAATAATCCTGGCAGCTAGGCTGAGTTTAACTCTCAACGAAACCATTTTGGAAAAGTTGACATTTCATAAACCTGAAGTCATGTTAAAAGCTATTATGTAAAAGTCAGTATTGTACGTATGTTTCAGTTTAATTATTCTGGTCCTGGGCTAATGAGATACTAAAAAATACAATGAATAGAAAATCCGATTTAATAAAATCTTACTTCCAAGTTGTTAGTCTGCTAGATTATTTTAGTAGCACACATGAGGTTTAAATACTTACTAGCGTAGAACTATCATGTTCCTGTTCCATTCATTCTTACTTTGATTAGCCTTAAATTTCTGTAGAGTTTTGCAGAATATTTATTTCAGTATGCATGAATAGCATGAGAGGGCACAGCTCTGTATTCCTTGCTGAAATCAGTAAGGAATTAGACTCTGTTTGAATGGAGTCAGCATAGTCTGAAAGTGTTTCTTACAGTGGAAAGTTCTCTCTGAATACTTGAACCAGAACAGTCATTATAAACCTGAGCACACTAAGACCAAACAAAAAATGCCGCTCAATTTATGAGAAATAGAGGTCTTTATTACTATAGTGTGTTGCTTTTTGCTAATTTGTCTTTCATCTGCCTTTCATTAAGTCAGGAGATCCTAAAAACCTTCAAACTGAAAAACTCTGGAGGAAAATTGGAAGTAACTCATATAATCCTCATATGGAATGCAAATAGAGGGATGTGAATGAGGGTAGAACAACAGAAAAGATAGATAAAAAAAAGGATATGATGAATACATGGATTATATCTACAACTTGTAACTGTAACAGGTCTACCCCCTTTCTATAGTACTTCAGTCAATATGAGTAGCAGGAACAGTTGATATAGTGTGTACAACCAAACATGGAAAAACAGGAACTTGGAAGTACCAAAGTTTTAAGTGAAATATTTTGGAACTGATGGATACATACTGTTTAGGAAAGACAAAAAAGGTGGTGGAATAATTTCATGATAATACACTAAAAACTGTTAAGAAGTAAAGACTGTTAATAGCACAATAAAGAAGTTGAATTTGAGGGTGAAAATGAGATAGTGTCTGCTTGAATCAAAATTATGGAGCAAAGGGTAGGAAAAATCCTTCATGAGGATGCAATCCATTATTAATATGATGGTACAGATTTGAGCTGGATAACAATGCCTACAAATGCAGGGGGAAAGGTAAAAAATGATATTGTGTGATCATGCAAATTTGTACGATTTCTCACAGGCAAATATCAGACAAAAAATCAACCAATGATGTTGGGATTGATATGAATTTGAACAAGATAGAGGAGAGCTTCTCATATCACAGAATCACAGAATGGTTCGGGTTGGAAGGGACCTTAAAGATCATCTAGTTCCAACCCCCCTGCCATGAGCAGGGCCACCTCCCACTATGGAATAGACACTGAGCAAGCAAGAGGTGAGTGTAACTTAGGCTTGGTTTGAGTGAGTGATAGGATCTGCAGGAAAAACTGATGACAGAAAAGAATCTTAAATCTGGTGGTTTTGTGCTTTTCCATTTCATGTGAAGTTGCAAGACAGAAAAAGTGCAGGATCTTTACAGTCCAGTGTTTCAGAAAGACAAACTGAGAAACAAAATAGTTTAGGGAGGTAGTTTTTAGAGAGGAGCACTAGAATCAGAATTCAGATAGGACATGATATTACTTTATGTAAAAAAATGCAAACAGTAATGGATGTTTACATTGTGAGCAAGGGCAAGAAACAAAAAAAAAACCAAACTAGGGATGAAAAGAATACCCACCTTAAAAAGCCTTAAGCAAGTTATCAAGGGTAAGCACAAAACCTATAAAGAATGGAAAAGAGAGATTGATTAGCAAGGAGAAATCTGCATCAGTAATTAGAAGGTATAAAACCAAACTGAGAATGGTCAGAAACCTTGTTAAACCAAAACTTGCACAGAAAACTGGAACACAGTAAAAAACTTCTTAAGCCATATAAGTAAGATGAGAACTTAAGAAGTGGGATGGATGTTAAAGGATGGGGTGGACATCAAGAATAAAGTAGGCCTGGACTAAATAGTTACCGGAGAAGTTGCCCCTGTTTCTGGTAAGACTGTATATGTAAATTTTGATATATAATAAAGGTTTTTCACGAATGAAAACTTTTGCTTTAAACAGGGAAGACCCAATTTTATACAAAATTATAAAAATCTGAAGGTAGTGGTCAATCAGAAAGTGACTATATGTTGCCACTATAAAAGAATTACTGATATAAAAGGAAGAGAGAAACGTGATTCTATGATGTATTAGACAGTATTGTCCTAATTCGTGGATTGTCCAAGTTTGTGGATGACACCCAAGCTGAGTAGTGCAGTTGACACGCCTGAGGGATGAGATGCCATCCAGAGGGACCTGGACAGGCTTGAGAATTGGGCCCATGTGAACCTCATGATGTTCAACAAGGCCAAGTACGGGGTCCTGCACCTGGGTTGGCACAACCCCTGGTATGAATACAGGCTGGAGAATGAAGGGATTGAGAGTAGCCCTGCGAAGAAGAACTTGGGGCTACTTGGGGATGAAAAGCTGGACATGAGCTGACAATGCGTGCTCGCAGCCCAGAAGGCCAACCGTACCCTGGGCTGCATCGAAAGAAGCGTGGCCAGCAGGTCAAGGGCGATGATTCTGCCCCTCTAATACGCTTTCATGAGACCCCACCTGGAGTACTGTGTCCAGCTCTGGAGTCCTCAGCAAAGGTCTTTCCTGTGCTGAGGACCTGTTGGAGCAGGTCCAGAGGAGGTCCACAGAAGTGATCAGAGGGCTGCAACACCTCTCCTATGAGGATAAGCTGAGAGGGTTGGGGTTATTCAGCCTGGAGAAGAGAAGGCTCCAGGAAGACCTTATTGTGGCCTTTCAGTACTTAAAGGGGGCCTACAGGAAAGATGTGGACATACTTTTTAGAAGGGCCTGTTGTGACAGGACAAGGGGTAATAGTTTTCAATTAAAAGAGGGTAGATTAGACTAGAGATAAGGAATGACAATGAGGGTGATGAAACACTGGAACAGGTTGCTTCGAGAGGTGGTAGATGCCCCATCCCTGGAAACATTCAAGGTCAGGTTGGATGGGGCTCTGAGCAACCTGATGTAGTTGAAGATGTCCCTGCTCATTGCAGGTGGGATGGACTGGATGACTTTTAAAGATCCCTTCCAAGCCAAACTATTCTATGATTCTAATAGGTGGGACAGCATTTATACTATTGTAAATTACGTGCTTTTTCATGAGTTCCTGTTGTATTATGTATTATGCATGGTTCTAGCCATCCATTCAAAGATCTTAAAATGAAATTTAAAGATCAGAAAGAAACTAGGGTAATTATGTCATGGAAAATGTGTCTACAGAAGAGATTTTATTTTTTTTTTTAACGCATACAAAGCCAAATAGATATTAAAAGGGCATGTGATTCCTTACAAATATATTTTTAGTTAAATACTAGAAAAAGACAAAGTGTTTGAACTAAATACTTACATTGGCATGCCATCAAATACTTATGTATTGACTACATTTTAACGTATCTTAGGAATGTGAAGAAATTTACTGACTGACTGAGAAGTGAGGTACTGTAAGCGTCTTCCAAACAGGTAATCGGACCAATAAACCAAAGTTCTTTTAAGATAGAACACAAAAAGCGTTGTGCAGTTGAATGGGCCAGTTCCTGTTAGGAAAGTGACATTTGTGCTGAGTTTGGAAGAAAAGGTCTTTTTGAAGAAGATGGGATATGGTTGTTCTACATTTATACTGTATCTGTTCTCTGCCTCAGGGTTTACTGCAGGCTCTCAGGTCAGGAAGGATGTTTTCTTCCCTTATTGTATAATTTAGATTCTGAGTTCTGTTAATTTTTCTTTCTTTTGTTCTTCTTTGTGGAGTGGGACATGTTTTAATTCCAAGAACATTCTGCAAGCAATTTCTAACATATTTCGTCCTATCGCAGGGGCCTCAGTAGACAATTGGTGGTGCCCTTATTCCTCTTCTTCCCCCCTTTTTTCTTTTCCCCCAAGGAATATTAGAGGTCTGGCTTTTGGTCTTTACTGCAAAAATAAAGGTTTTATTTCAGTACTGGAAAGTGTGTACTACTATCTGGAGTAAAAGTGTTGTAGAATTATTATTTTTTAATTTTTTTTACTACATATCTAGTATATGGTACACACAGCTATGAGGATGTAGAAATGTAGATAGTCCCATCCAGCTCTGTGTTTCAATGCTTCCTATTACTACTTACGAAAATCATATTAAACTCAGTTCCATTCTCGCCAAAATACTAGCTAAACTTTCAGCATTTTCAATATCTCATGGCATGGAGTAAGTGACATATAAGAAAAAATCTCTCTAAAATTTCCTAAACTGTTTTGTCATTCTACATTAGATCTGACTTTTCAACTCTCTTATCTCCTTGCTATACTTAGGATTATCAAATGTATTACATCAAATATGTCTAATATTAGATATCTAAATCTGTCCATAATAACTGAAATGCAAGGATTCTGATTTCATCTGGATCTGAACAATTTCTCAGGGGTAGCTTCTTGGTTTTTCAGGTGGAAATTGTAGGATAGAATTTATACAGAGGCTTATATATATTCTTACACACAGGGGTAACCCTAAGGTACAAATCTATTAGATTATTTTTCTTTTCTTTCTGCTTTAATTTTCTTACAGTAAGTAAAACAGATTTAACAGGAGAATCTAGAGAATTACCAAGTGTTTTCTGTCTTAATGGTTAAAACATTCAACAAAAGGAGCTGCGTTAAAATTCTTACTCCAGATTAGATAATAGAAACTTGAATATGATGAGTATACTATCCTCCAAGCAAAAAGACTGACCTATCTTTTTCCTGTTCACTTGGGGGGGGGGGGCATTAAGCATCCCGTGAGAATTTCTATTGAACTGTTTCTTACATACAAAACAAGCAAGGGAGTTCAGAAACTGAAAATCAGTGATTATGTATAAATTAGACTAAAGTGATTTCTAATGTCTAGGAAAATATTGCTGTCTAGTTAAATATTATTGGCAGTAAAATGTGCAGCAAGGAACGTAGATTCTTAAGGCACATGAAGGTACCGAGCAAGAACTTTGACAGTCTCAATGATTTCTGAATACTGGATCTAGATCTAAACACTGTAAATTATAGGTAATAGCATATATATACGTTTGTAATCTTAGCCCTGTGTGACTGTAAGTGGATACTGGTGCTTAGTTTTATCTTTTATCATTTGAATAATTTTGTCTGAGAATAATCAGTTGTTCTACTTTTTTGGAAGTGTTATTTAAGACAACCTATCTGCACACATAATAATTTATAAAAATTAGAAAAAAACCCCACAACTAAATCCTCAAACTGATTTCTAAAAACCAAAACCAGTCATTTGGATTTCTGCATTGTATATTTAAACATATATTTATAAAATATAAACATAGTACATGTTAATTTCATATATTGATATAAAGGCATTCACTTAACATAGAATAGGCTGACTCTTAATAAGACAGTTTCTAAAATAAATATGAAGCTTTATTTACACAATGATAATTAAAAATCAATCTATTACTTAACCATTCTGCCAAATAGGCATTATAACTATGTTATGCTGAATTAAAAGGAAGTAAGGAATGTTTTGGGTTTTTTTGTTCTGTTTTGTTTTTTAAGTAAGTAGACTCACTCCAATAAAAGCGGTGAAGCCTTACAATGACCTGAAATAGCATGTTCTGTCTATTCAGTGTGGGCTGGATTTCATAACACTAGTGGCTTCTCCAGATCTTCTGACTGGGGAGTTTTCATCAGTTACTGCCACTAGGTGTCCCTATATGCACCTATGTGCAGGAAACCGCTTAATGAAAATACTAACTGAAGGAGGAAAAGAAGAGAAATTGCGCAGGTGGAGTAGAAAACATGATAGTAAACTTCGTGATTTTTAGAGTTTTGTTTGACGACTATCTTGCACATTACTGCAGAGGAAATATTAATAGATTCATGATTCTACAGTTAGATTTCAAAATAAACTTTTTAAAAAACTGGATATTAATGTAATCTTAGAGTGGTCTTTTTGGTATTACATAGCCATATATGTAGAAATAGGAAAAAGTCTTCTGAAAAACATGTCAGTTTAAGTTTTCTATTTGGTAAATTTATGGTAATTTTAAAATAATTCATGCAGTTTGATATAAAAATGGATTTTCAGATAGTGAACTTTCAATTAATTATATATGTCTAGGAGTGATGAAGAAATATGTTTATTGTGATTAGCTTCTCTAGAACATCCTGATAAATGGGATGTTTCAACAATTAAAGTCCTTTGATGGATTGTACAGCCATCTAACCCTTACAATTAATGTTTAAATAGATGACTAGTAATATAAAATAATTTGGTTTATACCATAATTCTTTTCATAATCAAGTTGTTATTAATTGTTATGCAAACGTGCTTTTAGTGGGTGGTTGTTTAATCAAAGTCAGCAGCCGTTATGACGTGAGAGCTTTTTAAATTTTTATTATCATTATTGTTATTTTTCTAAAGAAAAGGTGTGAGTATATATCCTTTCAGTTATAATAAGAAAGATACTTGAACAGACACCTCAGAGGATTAAAAAGTTATTTCCTGTAACATCAAAACACAGCATATAGAACACCAAGAGCTGCTCTACACTGATGTTGTCTGGAAACTGGGAGTTCTTGAGCAGTGCCTTCTCTTTTTCAAAATATAGACCTTTACGTAAAAAAGAAATAAAATTACTTTCATCCTTCTAAATACTATTCAAAATACGACTATAGAAAAACTGCTTTTCTGAACCTGCAGTCGGTAATTCTGAAACTATTTCTGAGCTTACTTGTTTTGGACTTGTATGAAATGATTCTCTTTTGGAGATGTCAGCACCGTTAAGCATTTTACTGATGGGCATTTGTATCATATATAGTTTAAGAATTTGAGATTAGGGAAAGAGGTTTTATTTTAAAGTTATTTACTAATTTAACATAATTTTGTTACAATGTCTCTACTGGTTTTAAGAGAGTCATGGTCTTAGTGTAAAATTTGAATCCACAGTCTTTTAGCCGAAGGTGAGGTAGTTACAAGTTCACTGCACTGAAAACTCATGAACTGATGAATGCATTCATGAACCATAGCTTGTTAGTCAGCTTTTTCTACTTCATGTTACTTCTTTGGAAGTAAAATGACTGAAAGTCAAAGGGAAAGCAACTTGTATCAAGACAGATATGATAAGCTGGTATTAGGTTTGGATTTTCACCTGTCTATTTTAAATTAAATTAAAATTATATAAATCTGGTCAGTTGACAGGACTGAGTTCTGTCAAATCAAGAAAGGAGACATTTTTTTTACAAAACTGAAAATCCTTTTTTAAAGATACTGTGGTGTTGTCCCATATTCTTTGAACCATAGGCTGGGAGCAGGCTAGCTTGAGCATCTTTATTGATTACATTTTTTATGGTCATACATAAAAAGATTAGTGGTATGTAAGGACTTGCCTTTTCTTTCTTTACTCTGTTAACTTACTATTTACTGTAACTGATAATAAATTTAAAATTTCTATACACTACGCAATGGAAGGAAGAGGACTCCTGCTTTATTGTTCAAAATGAAGAAATAGAACATGATTTGTGAGCAAGGAAGTTTAATCATTATTCTAGACGAGTTGAAAACACAAGTAAGAAACTGCTTGTGATTTGTTATCAGTAAAATAACTGAATTTTACGGGTATTTTGTTAGTTTACCAGTGAATTTACTAGTTTAAGTGAAAAATGGTAGTGATAAATATGTTTCTATATTGCATATATTATCTATATAAAATATACCGATATCTTGCAAGATATTAAAAATATAATACACTGAATAAAAAAGGGGAAAAAAAGTCATAATAACTATATGATAAACCTTAGTTAAGAATATCAAAACACCCTGCAAACATTATTTAAGTCTTATTCTGTCACTAACTGTAATATGCCAAGCACCTTTTCATAACCTCTGTTAAAGGGAAATATAGAGTTACAGTCTTCAGAGGAAAAAAATGCTGATGAGTAGTTTATTTCTGCATAGAAGTGGTATGAAATTGATGATTTAATGTAGTTTCAGGTCTAGATTTCTATACACATCACTATAGAATCTGTTCATCCCACAAAATTTAACTAGAAAGCCACATGGGATTTTACTGTTTATTGCTACCATTGTGATACCTAGACGTTGCAAATGGCATATGGATTCTCCATTTGAGCTATCTGATCAGATAGTATCAATACACATTGCCATATTGCTACCTATGACTTACAGAAAAATCAGTGGGAGTGAGAATGTAAGTCCTATTGAAATCCAGTGGCAACTGAATACTGCAAAGTTACTTAACAATACTTGGCTACCTGGAAATTTGCAGCCAAAGTTAGAAAAAGCAGATGAAGGAGATGTGAAAGGAAATATTATCCCCAGTCTTCATTTCAGGAGCTGAAGCAAAGTGAGATCAGTTAACTGAAATGTTGCATATGGAATATGGAAAGCTTTATTGAATGAATTAATTTCTCAGAACTCCCTCTGCAATATCTCATCCGGAAAATGAATCTAACTCTTAATATAGTAAAATGTTGGAAAAGTTTAGTGTCCTTTTATGTCTTGCTTCAATCCATTTATTTAATGCAAATATATTGGCGAAATGAATGGCAATAGAGAAGTTTAATAAATAATAGTATCAGTACCTAAATCATGAAGTCTGTCTTAGAGTCTAAGATAAACTTTTGCATTTTGAAGCCTACATAGGTTCTGCAAGCTTCAGGCTTTGTTAGGACGCTGTCTTCCTTTACAAAATGTTACCTACTTCTGAAAAGCATCTATGCAGTGCTAAATGAAATTCAATTCCTTCCACTTGAACAATTTCCCAACTATTGCAGGAAAGGGAAGAAATATTTTTCTTAGCTTTATCAAATAAAACATACTTTTAAAAGGCAGACAGGTTCTGCATTTTGAAATAGTCTTACTAGGCAACCATGCATGGTGTCTACATCAGGGCCAATTCTTCTTACTGTCCTATAGATAACAATGTGAGATGGGCATCTCCAAAGGATAATTCTACTTATGTGACCTGAAGTCTACGCTAAATACACGTCCCTCTCTACTGATTGTGGGGACATAATACATTTAGCTTAATGCCTGAGCTGATACCTAAAATCAAGTGGTCTTAACACATACTTGGTGAATGGTCAATCAATGTATTAAAACCAGGGATACTTAAATATAACTGCAATGAGATTAACATATATTTATACTTCATGACTTCAGGGGAAATACAGTGCTACTCATCATGAGGCAGATACTTGTCAAAATTCAGTCTTGCATTAGCAAATGCACTTTTAAAATCTTAATATTACAGGAAACATCTTAAGTTCTCTTTCAAAAAATGATTCATATGGCTGCTAGCAAATGCATATNCATTGCTCTATTAATTTGATGTGAATAAATGCCGTTAGCATTAATGATGTGATAGCAGATCTGTGTAGCCAGAAGTGGAGATTTTTGTTTGTTTCCTTTTTTGCTTTTATACATGGATTAAAATGTCATGTGGATACCATAAGAAATCAGTTTCCTTGCTTTTTGCTTATGTTTTCCTAGCATAGAAATTACTATTTAGTCAACAAATTATGTTTAATGAAAAGTTTTCTGTTAATTCATATTTTCTTTCCTTTCATTACATATTCCATTGTTTTTAATAATATTTTAAACCTGCATTTTTTTGTTAGCATACAGTTAATAGAGCTCAATGGTTAACCTTCACATCCAAGATGAAATAAAGCAACTGTCATTGTTATGCTGAAAGTATAAAATAACATAAAAAACACCCCAAATACTACTATAAACCAAACATAGTTTATTTTCTATTTCTACCTGGTTTGATTAACTTCCATGTCCCATATGTATCTTCACTCCAAATTCTTAGCTGTAGAAATCTAGTACTATTATGAAGAACCTTCTGACCCTTGTAGATATCACAAGTGTTTAATTCCTAGTCATTCATCATATGCTGCTTCTTACAGCATACTCTTTCAAATAGTCTATTTTTAAATGTCATATCAGATCTATTACTTATGTAGAGTAAGACGTAATAAAGATTTTCATCTTATGAAAAAAACTTCGTATCATGGATTCATGTTGCATTATCATAGAGTTATTGAATAGTAAATTATCTCTTGTGTTTACTTAGCACATACTATTTAGATATGCCTCCATTGGGTTTTGGTTTCTTTGTCTAATCTTTATTAAACTGCAGTTATGATTTTTAAAACTGTATTAATACTCTCAGATTTTGACGCATAAACATACTACTACAATTTCTTTTTCTTTTATTTTTCTAATCCAAATATCTTTGTGTTTTCTTGCAGAATTTCCTAACTTACATAAATCTTTTTTCATTATGGACCAAATTCTGACATTATGGGTAGCATTTCACTCCACTGATACTATTAGTCCAGAAAAATGGAAGCCCCAGTAACAAAATCTTTGGGCAGAGAGACTTCACTTTTCTTTTTGGTATTTCTCCATCAAAAGTTCGTATTTTCACTCTTTCAAAGTAGTTGTAATAGGTGACATTCATCCCATTTCCAGATTTTCCCATGATAGTATGTCCTGCATATATATTGGTCAACATTTAAACCTGAACTACCTATAAGTTCCTCACTCACAAATCTGTTTCTCTTTCTGCGTTCTGCCTTGCAGAATGTGATGTCAGTGGACAGTCAAACCAGTAATACAGAACTTTTAAACTGTTCCAAGATAAGGAAAATATATTTTTAAATTATTTTATCATTATTTATTATATAATTTTCTTTTTCTTTTTGCCAGTAGGAGTAAAATTTGCATGCCTGAAATACACTCAGAAGAAATAGCTCTGGAGATGCTATTTCTGTTTTGCTTCATCATTTGCTCACCTGAAACTATATTCAGTTTTGCTTCATCATTTGCACACCTGCAAAAGTTATCTATTGCCTTGGATACTCTTCCATTATGGATAGAATACTTTCAATAGTTTTCATGAACGAAACTGTTAATTAAAGCTGTTAATTTATAGAATGCCAATGCTTTAAAGAGTGTTTGCTTAGACATCTGACATGTACATTAGATAAACTATCACCTGAGAAAACGCATCCTGTGGTGTTTGTTGTTATCGTTTACTCTCTTTTTTTTTTTTTACAAAATTTTAGTAAAAGTTTGTCGATGACAGATTACAAAGTTAAAGCTTCAATGAACTAAGAAATACATTAAATAATGACTTGTTAAATCTGTGGATAAGTTCAGGGACTTGCATATTGAAGGGGGGCTGAGATGTACTTCAGGTTATCAGAATATAATTCAAAACACTTCAGCTCAAAAGAGCCCTTTTGTGACACCTAACCCTGAAGAAGCAAGAAATCACTCCTGTGGGAGACTAGCTGTTCTTCCTGGAAAAATTCAAGCACAGCAAATAGGTACTGGAGCCTGTTTTAACAGGCTTATTTGCTCTAGGCTGCCTCTCCTTAATGATAAACAAGTGTTGAAAGCCTCCTTAAGAACTGAATCACCTTCTCAAGATAGCTGTTTCTGTCAGTTGACTGTGTCCCTTTGTCCCTCAGGGAAAGTAAGGATCTAAGATAATTTAAAGGCTCCTTTAAGTGCTGAAAGCTAGATGGGAGAAACTCGAGTTCAAGAACCTATTTTTGGCTATGCCAGAACTCACTAAAATGAGTAAGCATTCATGCTGCTAACCACAGTTTTGGAAATTAAGAGAAGCTGCTTACACGAAAGATCTGCGCTATTATGTTCTTTAAAGGCTAGTAATGAGAAATCTGAGTGTGAGGTTGTCTGTGAGAAGTCTTTAATCATAGAACAGATGAATTAACAAATCTGAGGGGCTAAAGATTTTGAGGCAGACAAAAATTATGTTTGACTGAGTAAGACTGCTAACAGAAATTTTTATTATTAACCTGTATCAAAATGTTCCATGATGTGTTATAATTCAGTACAAGCCTGTTCAAGAGTTAATTAGTCTTACATTTCCCCTTCACATCTCCCAAAAGAAAAGCAGTGCACATGAGAAATTCACAGTTGGTTGCTGAGATGTGGTAGGTCTTAAAACCAACTCATGAATTCAAATATCTTCATTTCTCTGCTGTTTTTTCCAGCACTGTGTTCTGACTTACAAACTTTTCTGCAGTCCATTTGGTTTTGGAGTATGGAGAATCACTAGCCATCTCTTATCAAATACTTAACAAAGCTCTTAAGCATGAGTGATATGCCATTCTTGCAAGTATTATCTGCATCCTTATATCTACCTAAAATCTACAAGAAAGATCTTTCAAGAGGTCTCTCCTTGTCATATCCTTCAACATATGTGCTCCAACAAGAAGGTTATAGCCATTATAATGCTTATACCAATTCAGAAAGTGAGGAATATCTCCTCTCTCCAGCCTCAATTTACTCATCACAGCTACCTTGTCCTGACCTCAACTATCAACAACCAGATAGTGGCACTTATACTGATACTGATACCAAATAATGACACTGATACTGAGGATGTTGGAAATAACTAATGTTAGGTTAGCTCTACATTTTTATCAGGTACAAAACTGGTTTTTGAAACAAAAAAACAACTGCCATATGAAGGCACTGGCTTTAGCACCAGCCCACAGGATTTTCAGTCTGAATGCAATAAGCTAATATGAAGGAGTTTTACCTGGAGTATTCTGGGGCGCTTTTTTTGATACCTTACAATATTCTGAAAACTGCTAACAGGGATTTTACTTTGTTTCTTCTTGTTATTCTGTTGTTGCTAGTCTGTTGATTGTGGTGGTGTTCTGGTTTCTTTATAAAACACCTAATATGACTTGATTCTGTTACAAATCCTATATTTATTTTATTATATAAAATATATTTTCTATGAATAAGTTAATATCTTGGGGTTTTTTTAATTTATATTTTTCTTTCCAGCCCCATGTCTCTGAACACCAGTGTAATTTGATACCAAATTATTGGTTTTACAGATCATTAAAAACAGAGTATTTGGCTCAGCTGTCTCAGATACATCATTCAAGGAACATTCAAGGAATAGTATGCCCCTCACAGCATGCTATTTTATTGTAAAATGTGGTGAGAGTACTCCTTTCATACAGAAGTTCAGTGATAAGAAATTTTCACCAAGGAACTTGATAACATGAGTTTAATGGTCTATTCAAATTGACAAGTTTCAAAAACACTTATTCGCAGTCAGAGGAAGCTCTGAGCAAAGGAGGCTAGGCTTTTATATTTTACGAAGCCATTTATGGATCTAACGTTTAATATTTTTACTCTACTTCATTTGACTTGTTTACACATCCTTTTTTCATTTATAGTAGTCGTTAATAATCTTTCAAAGGATCTGAGCAGCCTTAGCCTGGCATTCCAATCCAGAAATGCCTTTTCAGTCACTGATTGTAGTATTCAATTTGTTCGTATAGTAGTTCGGCATGACCTTTTCAATCTCTAAACGAACAACAGTAGGGTTACTTTTTCAGTGATTTAAATTAACCAATATGAAAAGAGCTGTATGGAGCTGCCATGCTTAGCATAGTGGTTATCAATGTTGGCTAGATCCTCCACACGCCGACAACATTGTTTTAAAAAGTTATAGTTTCCTTTGGTGACTTTTTCACCAAAGGTGTGAAATGACTCAATAACTGAAGGTCAACGCTTACAGTTACGTTTTCAAGTTTAAAATACATTTGTAAACAGCACAGAGTTTACAAAGATCTGGAAAAAATAACTTTGCAATCAAAGGAAAAATCCTCTTCAGTTCTATCAGAATAGAATGTGCAGATACTATTTTCTTTCTTTCCACCCCACAAGCCTATTTTACTTTTTCAGTGGAGAATAAATGATCATAATTACCAGACTCTTGAATAATCTCATGTAAATAGAAACCAGTTCCAGAGACACTAAAGATTAATATGAGATGAACTTTGAGATCCAGATGAAGTCTACTGTGTGGTATTAAATGTTTCGTGATGATCACTTGTTTTGCAAGATGCTCTACATTAAAATACCAGGATACGTAAATGTGCCAGACTATAATTGCCAAAACTTTTAACTGAATAAGACTTCAGAATTCAGTTTCACAGCACAGAATTCGCTACTGCTCTATGAATTAACTTTGTGATGAGGATAATTTAGTTCTTTGAAATCAGCTAGTTAACACATACTGAAAAATTCTGAATCCATTCTGGGACACCTACTACATGCTGAAAAATATTGAAAAAGAGTCTTTTCTTAGTAGATTGGACTAAAGCAGGACGATTTTAATTCTTAAGTGCATTTTTTCTGGAGTATACCCTCCTCTTCTCTTTTAATATTTTCTATATTGTAGATACGAGAAAGTAACAAGACAAGGACAAATACATGCACTTGCTTTTACTTCATATAGCCTATGATCACATCATATTTCAAAGGCAGTATTGAATCTGCTCCTCCCAAAGATTTTTAAGGTTAGTCTGACCCCTCAATAAGGTTCTTCTCCACTGAAAGCTGATAGAGCTGCGTGATAAGGGAGGAAAACGCTTACAGCATCTGTTCAAGAGAGTCATGAAGTGGAGTGGCTCTGCACATGGCAGAGTGCATATGAAGGTCCTAGAGTTGTAACTCTCCTGTATGCATACGTATGCATGTGTGTGTCTGCATGTACGTATAAGAGAGCATATAAATATATATCTCCTATGTATAACTCTCCAATGTTATATCTACACATATAACTGTCGGTTTTTTTGGTGTGTGTCTCATCTGCCTTCTTTAAGATGTGACACAACTAGAGAGGAAAAGTGATCAAACAGTTCCCCAAGACACAGTGGCTGCATTTGCTCTTTGCCTACATGCAGGCTATGTGAATATAGGTGTAATTTTTCTACACTCTCCACTACTAATTAGACCCCATAACATTAAAGCAGAATCTGCTCTTTTAGATGAGGTTTTCACACATGCATCACACAGAGGTGCATGCTTAGTGAGTTTGGGTATTTTGATAATTCTGTAAGTTACATACAAGAAAGAATTGAATGTATCTGTAGTAACTGCAAGTGGAATATCATATACCATTTTGCGACAATGAATCTACATAAAGTGGAGGCATTTGAAAAAGAGCTAAGGACCACAGTTATGTATCTAACAGCTTTTTGAAAACATGTTCGAAATCAGTGGAAGTTCAGTGTCTAAATACCTTGGAGAATCTGTGCATGCAGATTGTCTAAATGATGTCTGTGGTGGCAGCATCATATTAATTGCTAAGAATGCTGTAAGTGTGTCATTCCCAAGACAGGGAAAAATAAATCAGAGCATATGATCAATAAGCTTCCTAAGCTGAGTGGCTGTGGGGTTAAAAAAGGAAAATTCAGGATAAAAAACAGGTTTTTAAATACATTCCTTATCCAGAAAACAGTGGAAATCTCACTAATTCTAATTGAGATTGAGTAAATAATGATTGAAAAGATACTGTTGAAACAAATTTTGTTTCAGCTGAGTTGATCATGCTGCTGAAAAAGTAATTTTTGTTTCTAAGATCTTTAAACATTTTGAGGTTATTTTTCTGATGGGGTGCTTGAGTACTTGAAACCTATGTTACCGTTTACATCAGATCAATAGCACTCTGTTGCAATCTGGTTTTGACCCTGCATTTCTATGGTACTCCTTTTATCTGCTGATGTTCCTCAGTTTTAAGTATACAGGAAATGCAACACAGACAACTTGCAATCCCTATATGGGGAAAGAAAGATAGAGTATCGACAGATTTTATGCACATTTAGATATTCCTAGTCTGCTATGTCTCCTAGCATGCATTTAGAGCATTTTTCAGCCACACAAGAGTGGCTGTTTTGGAGAGTTTCCAGAAGCTCAGCTTTGAGTCAAAGAGAGAAGTCTACATTTACAAAGAAGCATTCACAGCTGTCAGAAGTTAGCTGTCTGTGGGACTTAAAGTACAGCTGCAGTTTTTCCAGAATACTGACAACTTCTGTGGCAACCAGAGTCTGTTCGCTAGTACTGGGATTTCTGAAGCTTTATCAGAAAAAAAAAGTCTCAGTGCCCTATGCCTGTAATTTCCATTTATATGTTTTTATTACTCTTTTATTGGTTTGTATTCCAATGACATACTGCATTTTTTTTCTGAAGTAGGAAATTGTAAGATACCAAGTTTTGAAATAAAATGCTTATTATCTTCAGGGTTTTTTTTTTTTTTAAGCTTCTAGAACGAACAGAAAGCAGTAAACTCTGTTTTTTAGTTTCTCTGAGACATATGAAATTGTGTTTATAGCATTTATAAAGAAGAAACAGAAACAATATTTAGACTAAATAGGAGTGGTGGGATTGTATCCACTCAATTTTGCTACAGTCAGAAGTATAGTCATATCCTCCTCTTTTTATTTCAGTAAGGATGCTATCTACAACTCCATTTCTCCTAGACACTCTGAATGTTCCTCATTTCTTTTTCATATTAAATATACAGAGAAACAAACATATTGTGATGTAATGCAGTATAAAGATTTAATTTTCATTTGTGAAATTCCTCTGCAACTCCATTTCTCAGAAAAGAGAGCAATAACCTGAACTAAAATGTTTGTGTTATGCCACATTTTCTGAATTCTTTTTCTAATCCCCTTTTCTCATTCCCTCCTTGTAAAGTTTGCATAATTATAGCAAAAAGTTGAAAAACAGTTGGGAACAGAAACTATACTTTCTTATTTCTTCTGAGAAGCACACAGTATGCATTAGAATAGTATAAAGCTGTATATAGTAAACACTAGCATTTCTTGACTTATATCCCAGAATGTCATCTTAAAGAATATGTCAAATATGAAAGGACAGGGGAAAAAAAACCTACAATGAAGCCAGAGAGATCCAATCATATATTTGACACCAGTAAAGAATTAAAACAGGGTAGTTTTTAGGACCTGTATTTTACATCTAAAGCAGTTTCAAAATTTTCTTTTAACTAAGGGGTTTTTTTGTGTGTGTGTTCTTTGTGGGTTTGGTTTTTTTTCCCCTTATGCATAAATCTGGTAGTTTTCAGGCTACCATTTTATGTATGAAAATTTTAGGTGTCAATGCAGAGGGGGCTTACAAGCTTAGCCAAGGAACCTTGGCCCAACTCTCTTTTCTTTTTTTTTTCGTGTTACTTGGAAATAGCTGAAAGTGTTTGCCAGTTCATACAAGGAATCACTGTTAAGAAGAAGAAGGGGAGGAAAGAGGGGGAGGACATTTTAAGAATCATGACTTCTCTTTGTTTTGTTATTCCTGACCCTGATCCACCTTACTTGTGTGCTCCTTATTGCTTCTAGCTTTATTCTTGAGGCTGACCATGTAGCATAGAAATGTGGAAAAACCCCTGAGGAGTTACAGTGAAAATCCCTCTGCAATCAGTGCTGGGTGTATCAGGCTGTCAAGCTGCTCTCCTCTGTGTAGCACAGTAACTGACTGCTGCTCAGTGGGAGCCTTCCTAGATGTCCAGTTTCTCTGTATACACTGATTTTATATTTCCAGAAGAAAAAATAATGGGCTGTATTTATGTAAAAGGAGAAGAACTATAAATGCATGTTCTCAGTACTTTTATGTTCTTAAAAAACCCTTTTTTTCAAGTTTGTTTTTCTTCTGCAGTAACAAGTGGATACCAGTGATTTTGGATGTATCTGTGATATCAGTGTCACAGACACAGAAGTATTTGTACGAATGAGTCTGTGCCTTATCATGCACAGGATTTCCTCAGGATGACAGTCTCTTGGATTTGAATGTGTTGCCATCTTTTGAGTAGTGCTGCCTTGCTATATTAAACTGTGCATCAGGATGCCACTCAGTGAAAATTACTTTCCATCTGTGTTGCCATTACTTGATAGTTTTACATAGTGTTTTTATTTGCTTAGTTTTTATGCTTTTACTGTGACTTCTTTTTCGAAGCCAGACCCAAATCACAATATTTTAATCATTCACTGTTATCAAATCACTGTAAGCATTGTAACATACACATAAATAGGTGCGATGACTTCCATTATGTTTAAATAGTAAGAAAACACTGTTGAAAAAAGCTGTGAAAATCAGTAGCCAAAGAGAGACTCAAAAAAGAAATTTGATATTTTATTTCAAAAGATATCTTAGTAATTGTATTTTCTTCTCATTCGTGAAAGAAGGAGAGAAAAGGCATGTTGACAGATGTGGTCGTTACTCTACCCTGTGGAGCCCTGTGGAGTCTTTATACCAAATAGCACATTATTATTGTATTGTCATCATGTTGCCACAGGTTTCTAAGCAGCCTTGAGGCATTCACTTTCTAAACCATTGGGAGCTCTTTATCTCTGAAATTTGACATGCCCATTTTGGGTAGAAAAGTACTCAAATGAAGTCACCTTTCATCATCTCAGGACTTGCAAGTTGTCAAAAGACTAGGTTTCCATGGGGGATATGAAAGAGCAGATATTTGTCATTGTTTGGATTCTGTATTCCACTTTGGCCACTGTTTATGGAATAAAAGGTGAAATGCTCAGGAAAAAAAATAATCTTGAAAGATTATTGCTGTTTCTTTGTGAACCCATACTTATATCCTGTTTTCTAGCACAATAATGAACTGTCACTCAATTACTCTGAAAATCAGAAAAGCTGATGATGGAAACACTTCTAGTAATACATGATTAGTACAGGGAGCTCATTATAACTTGGTAGCCCTTGAGCAATATGTTTATGAAAACTCGAGAATTAAATGTTATATGTATAATGCAAAAATTCAGAGTTTAACTGTTAAAATAGAGTTTTGGAATCAAGATGATCAGTGGGATGCGGGAGAGAACTGTAAGGACAGAAGCAAGAAAAACTCATGGGTCAAAATAAAAAAAAGTTTAATAAATGAAAAGAAACAAAACAAAGCAAAACAAGTGATGCAGAGGCAATCACTCACCACCTCCCACTAGCAGACCGATGCTCAGCCAGTCTCCAAGCAATACCTACCTTAGAAAAATTACCCCTGCTCCAGACCTTCCCTCCTTTCCCCACTTTATTGCTAAGCATGGTGTTATATGGTATTGAATACCCCTTTAGTTGATTTGGGTCAACTGTCCTGGCTGTGTCCCACACCCTTGGGGGTGGCTCTTGCCCACCCCCAGCCAAGTCTCTGCGGGGGCAGGGAGAGTCAGAAACAGAAAAGTCCTTGATGCTGTGATAACACTTCAGTGTTATCAACACTGTTTTGATCACTAATCTAAAACAGCACCATACAGGCTGCTATAAAGAAAACTAACTCCATTCCATAGAATCATAGAATCATATAATGGTTTGGGTTGGAAGGGACCTTAAAGATCATCTAGTTCCAACCCCCCTGCCATGGGCAGTCAGACCCAGTACAATACATCAATTTTTTAACAGCAAAGCTTTCTACTTATTGCACTATTTTTGTAAAATAGCTGATTCTAACTACTGTCAAGGACATGAAGCTAAACTAGGTGGACTCTTCTGTGTTGATACTGTATAGCAATTGTTAACTTCTTAACCCACAGCTCTATAGAACAAACCATGGGGAACTAGACTGGACACTCATGTCTTAAACTATCTTAAGAAAACTAAATGTCACGGAAACAGAGCAAAAATCAGCTACACTGTTCAAAATTAATTGTAAAACAGAGTTTTAGAATTATCCTTTTCTGAGAGCAGGGAGTCATAAAGAGTTGTCACCAAAATCTGCATACAGTTTACCCAAGTACAGGCATAATAAATATGTTCAGAGAAACATAGTCAAAAAGGACTAAAATTAGAAAATATGCATGAAAACATTACTCCGGAAATTTTATCTTTATTGCAATATATTCCTTTGGAAACTGGAAGATGTTATCTTGGTGACTTCTAGTAATTGATACGCTATGTTTTAGCACGTGTTACCTAAACAGATGAATAAATATGTATGGATATATAAATATATATATATATATATATATACTCACACACATCACCACCAATATATCACAGAGTCACAGCAAGGCTGAGGTCGGAAGGAACCTCTGGAGGTCATCTTGTCTACCTCCTCTGCTCAAGCTGGGTCACCTAGAACAGGCAGCCTAGGACCATATCCAGATGGTTTTTGAATATCTCCAAGGATGGAGACTGCACAACCTCTCTGGGCAACATACATGTGTCTATAGTATGTGTCTATAATTTTTTTTACAAGTTGAATCAAGTGAAAATTGAGAACTCTGGCAAACAGCCAAACAAAAGATTATAATTTGCTTGTAAGGGTACAATGCTTGATCATCTCCACTGGATATGGTTAATATGCATGTATTTTATCTTCCTTTTTTTCTGTCAGTAGTAGGATGTTTCATTCAATACTATTTAAATACTTTTGAGAGGGAAAAAATAATATAAAATTGAGACCATTTATACTCACCTAGTGTTTCAGTGTCTTTATGTATGGACAAAGTCTTGTCTTTTGAGGGCTGCATCAAATATTGTGTGCTATTTTGATTAATCTTTTTCTTAAGCAGTCACGAGACCCTTTTTATACCCCTTTCTGAAGATAAATATTAAGACTGATTTACACCTTCTCTTTTGTAAAAATACAAGGACTACATTTTGCTGTTTAATTTAAAATGCTATTTATAAATTTTTATAAGGTTATTTGTTATTGTGCTATGGGATCATGTTATAATCTTGAAAAATGTGTATGAGGACATTTACTTATCCACCTATCCATCTAATTTTCAGGACACCTGTTGTGATGTGACTAAACACTAAAATCAATAAATGGGATTTTTCCATTGTGAAATTTATGCTGATTTAAGAGGTTAATTTTGTTTTTATCAACGTTCTTTCCTCTTAAGAAATATTTTATTAGGGATTATTTCTCTGGTTCCAATTTTAGATTCATAATGGCAGTTGGAAAGACTTGGTTGAGTTACTGATGTTGTTCAAATCGTAGAACCATAAGCTCAAAGTAGGTTAAGCCAGAAGGGACCCTTGGAGGTCATTTCTTTTGACTCCCTACTCAAAGCAGGGCCAGCTTCTAAGTATCGGGTCTTATCAGCCTTTTTATAAACACTTGACACAATCATCAAGGGAGTAACTGAAAGTTTATTTATATCTATGAAGGAATTTCTGTTGACTTAACTTGACTTTCAATTAACCCAGAGTCATTGATAAGAAATGCCTTTTGAGTTCCTTTGAAAATAAGCCTGTATTAATTTTGAGTGATAGAGTATTGTGTACTGGACGCCAGATACCCACCAAGCTGCTCTATCACTCCCCCTTCTCAACTGCACAGGGGGAGAGAAAATGTAACAAAAGGCTCATGGGCTGAGTTAAGGACAGGGAGAGTTCAGTCAGCAATTACCATCATGGGCAAAAGAGACTCAACTTGGAGAAATTAATTTTTTGACATTAAAATCAGAGTAAGGTAATGAGAAGTAAAAACAAATCTTAAAATACCTTCCCCCCATTCCTCCCTTCTTCCCAGGATCAATTTCACTCCCAAATTCTCTACCTCCTCCCCCTGCATGGCGCAGGGGGATGGGGAATGGGGATTTGCAGTCAGTTAATCACATGTTGTCTCTGACACTCCTTCTTCCTCACTCTTCCCCTGCTCCAGGATGGGGTCACACCCATGGGAGACAGTCCTCCATGAACTTCTCCAATGTGTGTCCTTCCCATGGGCTGCAGTTCTTCACAAAATGCTCCAGGATAGGTCCTTTCCACAGGGCCACAGGTCCTGCTAGGAGCCTGCTCCAGTGAGGGCTTCCCATTGGGTCACAGCCTCCTTCAGGCATATCCACCTGCTCCAGTGTGGGGTCCTCCATGGGCTGCATGGGGATATCTGCTCCACTGTTAACCTTCATGGGCTGCAGGGGGACAGCCTGCCTCACCATGGTCTTCGCCATGGGGTACAGGGAAATCTCTGCACTGGCACCTGCAGCACCTGCTCCCCCTCCCTCTTCACTGACCTTGGTGTCTACAGAGTTGTTTCTCTCATATATTCTCACTCCTCTTTTCTGACTGCTGCTTCCCAGCAGCTTTTTCCCACTTCTTAAATAAGTTATCACAGAGGTGCTACCACCATCACTGATTGGCTCAGCCTTGGCCAGGGGTGATCCATCTTGGAGCTGTCTGGCACTGGCTCTATGAGACATGGGGAAAGCTTCTGGCATCTTCTCACAGAAGCCACCCCTGTAGCCCCCTTGCTATCAAAACCTTGCCATGCAAACACAATACAATATGTAAAAAAAGCTGTCTATGAAATGCAAAGGTGCTATTGGACAAGTATATTTTTTAGCTTGTAACACAGTTCTGCAAGACCCAGTTCTACCTGCTCTGGAAATACCTGAGCAAGAACTCTAATAAAGTCTAATGAAATAGGCTTTTATTTCCAGCAGTCCCCTTTCTGCACTTTGACAAAAATGTCCTTTATTGTAGGGGTTGTTTAGGCAACAGAAAATTGCCTTTCCTGTATCATGAAGTGCCTGCAATAATTCTCCAAACTTCTCAGCTGAGCTAGGTGTGTGAATTCACTTACTGTTGCTAGAGAAAAACAGACAGTTTTTAAATGTTCATCTCATCCTAAAATACATCAGATAAGGTGATTGATCCCACACTATTTCCCAATGGAGAGAAACCATTCCTCTTCATATTAACCCCAAAGAGAACCGAGGAGGACCATATCACAAAGCCTACGTATACACTGAAGACACTTAAATTTTACTGAGATAATTCCTATCCGAAGAATAGGAAATCCAAGAAAATTCCTCATTTCCTTTTTTTTTTTTGCTGAAGAGTGTCAGGATTATGATTGAGGACACTGCTGCTTTGTAACACTTCCACATTCTCCATATTGTAGCTCTGATATTGACCCTTCTTCCTCAGTCTTTCTGCCTTTTTCTTGGCAAAAGTTTTAGTTCATCATGCTTTAGCCATATACTTTGACTCCTTATATAATCCCATTGAAGGATGATATAAAGAACAGATGCTCTGTTCTTCAATGAATTCCCAAAAAGGGAGAAAAATTTACATGTGCTATTTCTTCTTGTTCTATGTAATATTTATAGTGAAATTCAATGTGTTATCATTTGTTTAAAATGTAAAACATTTTTCTCTATCGTAACAGTATAAATAAATATTCTCCTTTGTTCGTGAACATGAAAAACTTAACGAAATCTCTTATATTTATGGTTCTAATCTTTGTTTAGCTAATTTATTTATTTATTATTTTGCAAAGTATATCCATCTGGTTTGATGATGTGTCTTTATTTTGTGGCAGAAGGCATCTCTTTAAAAGAAGAAAAAGAAACAAACACACAAAACTTCTATGTCCCTAATTATCTACAAGTCTATCTTTCCAAGTGACTATTATTTGAAAAAGACCAACTTTCAACCTAATACAAGACCCTTCTAAAATAGCTTCTTAAGATTATGTCTTTTGGTCTACTGACTTGTAAAATTAGTTTGATTTGTGAGAGAAAAACATGATCTCAACCTTAATGAATGAAATCTCATTCTTTCAGGGATTACGGTTTGTAAAATGAACCAGTACACTGAATAACGTATTTAGACTAAGACAATATAAACTACCAGTATGGTTAGCAACTTGTATAAAATAACATAATGGAAATTAATAGAAACTATTATATAAATAACTAAATAACAAAAGTCAAACACAGAACAGTTTTTATTCCATTCTTCAGCTTTAGTAATACCTTACTTGACTCTAGTTATTTGAATGTGTTTTGTGGGGGAAGGTAAAATACCTACTCTATTTATCAGCATTTGTACCTATATTTAAAGTATGTACTAAGTTTTATTTTAACATATATAGAGAATGTTTTGTTTATGGTTTGCCAATATTATTTGCATTGGTGCATCTTATCTTGACATGATACTGCATGGTTTATTTATTTCAGGAATACCATAAAGTATCCGGGCTGTCCTTTCATTGAATTCTGAAATCTTTGTATAATGTTATTCTGATCTGCTTTCTTAAACATTTGGCATGGAGGTAGTGATTTATTATTCTTAAGCTGGTTTACTGAGGAACCTCCTACAACAAATTTAGCACTTTTAACATCTACTAAATGGAACTCAAGCTAGTGCCAACGACAAACCTTTTCCACTTTTGAAGGATTGTTTAAATAAAAACCAAACAAAAACGTGACACTCCTAAAAGACATGTGTGGAAAGTGTTGTAGGAGTATTTACTCTAATTTGTATTCGTATATAATTTCAATCAGAGAATTGACATAAGTGATACTAGCAGAAGTACTTTGAACAGAAATTGGTATGTCCATCATCAAGTAGGTCATCCAAACAAATTATCTCAACCATACAGTTATTCCACTAAAAGTACATGAATTATCTGAGGCCAAATCTTTACAGACAGAAGAAAAACCCTAGACACAGTTGCCAAAAGATCTTAGGTGTTGGAAGGATGCTGTGGGCTAACCCCAATAGACAGCTAAGGCTGCTCAGTCACTGCCCCACAGTGGGATGGGGAGAGATCTGGAAAGGTAGAAGTGATAGTTGCGCGTTCTTTCTTTAGATACTGTGAGATGAAAAATTCTGACACACTGATTTTTCACCTACATTAATAACATACAAAGGACTATTTATTTTTTTTTTGGTATTTAACAGGAGGGACAGAGCCTGAAGTGTATACTGGGAGCAAAATTCCTTCCTCATTGGAATTCTTTGACAAAGAGAATAAAGTAGTTGAAGATGTGATGTGTTTTAAATAATAACAGCTATGGATGGGAAAAATATATCCTATAGCATAAGTGAAACCCAGCTGTTTTTTGCAAAAAAACCCAACACAACAAACCACCGCCACCACCAAAGTTGATACAGCAATTGCGGCCCAAAACTAAACATCTCCATTAATAAAAAAAAAAAGATAGAATTTTGTAATAAAAAAGAATGCATCAATAAATTTGTGTAGTGCCAAAGAACATGTTTTCATATAACCTAATTTTGAAGAATAACTATGAAAAATGAAGAACAGTGTGCATGAGAAGACTATAAAAAAGATTGCTGTTGTAAAAAGAGATAATTCCTGAGAATAAGGAAAATAAAATCCCTGAGGTAGAAATTGAAATAATTTAGAATTAGAATTAATCTCTACAGATCAGTAGCATCAAGATTCTTGATTAATGGTAGACTCAAGAAATTTTAGGATCATAGAAAAAATAATCTTTGCTAAGATAACAGCCCCTCGTTGCCATGGCAAACACTGGCGATCATCATTATATCCTTCTGTATTCTCACCAACTAGGTAGAGTACTGCTTTCAGGACCTGCATCTAAGGCTTTTCTTTGCCTGAGACTGCTGCCTGGTACGTTGAGATAGTGCCATTACAAGAGATACAGCTGATAAAGGCTAAAACCGGGAGTGAATGATTTCCTATCCCCAGCCATCAAGCCGAACAACTGTTTAGCTAGGAAGTAGTTTAGCTGAGAAAAAGAAAGTCAGATTTGTCTGTAGTTTAGTGCTATATTGGGACAAAAGAGTCTCAGATTCTTGTCTCTACACACATTTGTGCTTTCATTTAAGTTGCAGGAAAACTACATAAAGAACATTTTATGCAGTGACCAGAACTTTGTGCTGTGCCTTTTACAGGGCTAAGGCAAAATGTTATCTAGTCTGATTTTAACCTAAATGCTGAAAGAACTTTTTTTATCCTACTATGAAAACTAATTTAAATAAACAGGTATACCCATGTAAAAAAAATAAATCAATACAGACTAGACAAAATTCTGCTAATATTGTTCAATTTGCATGTAAAGCAGTATAGTGGAAATATGTTATTTTTTTCTACAGTGTGAATAGTGCCACTTGGTAAACAGAAGTTTTGATTATGAATGAAATATAGGTTGAATCTGAAGAAAAATATAATTAAAAATTATTTTATCTTTTCTAGATTAGTTTAGGAATAATTGGAGATTCTTCTTTCTACCTATACTTTAGGTAATTATTTATATCAGGGAAAATCTGTGCTAACTACTGCAGTAAATATGTTTGATGCCATTTGGCAACCATGAATCCTGCTTTCATAGTGATAGAGTTCTAAAACTGATCCTGCATCACCAGTGCTTCTTGTAGATTGAAGTCTACCCTGGTAGATTGAAATCTCATAGATCTGAGGCTGTTTTTAAGCCGCTGAAACAACTGTGTTTTAAACCATCTAACCTCTATACTCACTATACTTTTCATATATACAGTAATGTCTGTTACATTCTTTATAAATTTAATATTTTGAAGGAATGTGTTAGCCTATGGTTCTTGTTTCCATCTGTGTTTTCATCCTTGAATTAAGCTCAGGGACTTCACAGTAATGTCTAATTTCTCTATTTGTTGGGGTTTGTTTTTTTTTTTTTGAATGGTAAGACTAAAATGATGCATGCAGTACCTTAAATAAAATTAGCTTTAATTTCAATAGTTAAAATGTGAAGCACAGAAGATCGAGGTTATGCATGATTGTATCCTTTTTCTTCTCAATTATCTTCATCAGAAATAATATTTGAAAAATAGGTCTATATGACAATCATACCATTAATTTTTTGATCATGACTAAGATCCAAATTGTAAAAAGTAATGAATACAATATAGGCAGTTTTTTTTAATACGGACATCCATTTTCTACACTGTAACTGACTGAAATAGCAAAGGTTTTACATTATACATTTAATACCTGGAAGCCATTCAAATACATAAAACACTCATGTGTTTAGGGGTTTGCATGATTCACATTAATTTTATTGACATGTGGGACTCCTCAGTGTGAAGATATAATCTGGTTTATAGTATATAAATTTGCAGAATCAGTAACTTTTTACTGCTATACAATACAGCAGCTTAAAATAAGTCGTAAAATCTAATTCTTTACCTGTGTAGAGATGCTGAGTAAATTAAATAACACTATCCCAAAGAAAGTAGGATGACTTTTTTCTCACAAAAACTCCAGTGTGCAATTTTACTTAGAAAAACCTACTCTTCTGCAGTGAAGAGCCTTGTAAATTCTTTGGGATCAAAATGTGTGAAGACTTTGGATTTCCACTGAAGGGTCCTGGGAAATAGGCTGCTATTTGTCTGCTTGGATAGTCCATCCTGTAGTTAAATTGTCAAGATGTAGGATAAAATAAATTATTACTTATGACAGGAACTTGGGATTTTTTCCCCCTTTTTTCCCAGTTTAGAAAAGTAACCCACAGGATTTATAGGTCCTATTGAAATAAATCAATGAAATGATGCAGTAAGAGACTACAGAATCTCCTAGATGTGGAAGTCCTTGACTACCCATATCGCCCCTTAATTTTCAATGAGATTTATAGTATGTAAAGAATTCAAGTAGATCAGTTGATCAATACCATCATCAGTTATATAACACAGAAAATGTACACCAAAGGACATGAAAATCTGAACTGGGAGAATAATTCCTAATACTTCGTTGATCAAGTCTTTCACCAAAGTTAAAGAACTTAACATGCAGACATTTAATCTGAGGAAACAGATCAAATTCACACAATAGCCTGAAATTACTCCTGAACAATTCATTGAGGATAATTTAAATTTGCAACACCGCAAAAACTGAATAGTGCAGCCTATGTTCTTTGATTTCCTAACTCAGCTAACCAATTGGAAACAGCTGAATTGTGGTCTAAAAATCCTATTTACTATATTTGTATGCAGTTGTACAAACTCTTCCAATCAGTCTTTATTTACCCAAGATCAACATCTACAGTCCATTTTTGTGGACTGTATTGCTAGTGAAGTTCCTTTGCTGTAATATTCAAAGCAAGTGAAAGAAAAAATGTTGCAAACATGATTAGCATGTATTAATTTATTTTGTAAATGCACAATTTCACTAGTTCTGTTTGTAGTTCTTCTTACTGGACTTCCTTTACTTTATATGGTCACATATTATAAATATAAAACCATTCAGCTGTCTTTAGGCAACGTAATAGCCTCCTCTGAAATAAAATAACATCCTAGTGTAATTATAAATAAGTATTCTCACAAATCCTTTTGTTTTAATGGAGACTATCAGACATTTTCACATGCCAGAGAGGATGCCAGCTAATTTCTCTATTTTTTAATTACATCCTCCATTTTGGGCTAGTGCCTAATCAGACCCCTTTGTGCTCTCTTTTCAGAATTAGCACATGCCAAACACTGATTGCTTCAGAGGCACCTGTGTCTACCTTTTACTTCCTCTCAGATTTTAGAAAAGAGTCCATATTTCGATGCCATCTATGAAACCAAGACATAGCCACATCTTTAATCTTACTGTTTTTCTAGTATTTTGTAGTATTTTGACATGTTTAGCACTAAAATTAAATATATCTGTTATTAACATTGTGCATATTTAGAAATTCTAGAATGAAGAACTATGTGTCAGACTGATGGGGGAGAAGGAAGAAAAGAAATTTTAGCCTTCGTATCAGCCCCCACATCCAGCTTTCCTGCTGCAGTATTGGTGCTACTCATGGTCTCAGAACAGCAGCTCAGCTGTTAACTCATGCCTTGATTTTATGACTGCAATTCAATTACTTAAATATTTGAAAGGCTCTAGAGTACCTGAGACAACTACATGTAACCTGCACTTATGAGACCTGATTTGTAGGAGACCCTTGCCTTTCTGGAAAGGAAGGGCTATCCCTCAAGCTCAGGTGTCTGTTGTAAGGCAAATGAAACACCGTTCATGTAAGAGATTTTTCATGTGTCTGAAAGTTGGGGACAAGAAGGAAATGGAGAGGAAATTCCTCTTCCTAGTAAAAAAAAAAAATCCTGGATTGTTGGCCTGCTGCTATTTCAATGTTTTCACAGAAACGGGGAGACAGCCTGGCAGGTGAAGTGATATGACGTAAGGGAGTCTCAGCTGTCCTCCCACTCCCTATTCACATCAGAGATGCCTTTTCCTTCACTTGAAAGTTGAAGTATAAATGTCCTTGGTTTTGTAATGAAACAGAGAATGAAATATGTCTCCAAACAAATTTCTGTTCTGTTTTGTTGTACCAGCTACTGAAAGTGCATGAACATGGTTTTGTCACCATGAAACTATTTTGCAGCTTTAGTGGAATTAATAATGCAAAATTAGATTTGCAGCATTGAGCAGTAAGGGTGCCTACCAGAGTCGCAAGACATTGCTCAATGATCTATACCTTATACCTCTTTTTCCCGTTGAAGAATGCTGTAATAGTGGTTTGAGGCAGGAAAAGTTCCACATAAGATCCCTTTACAAACCCCTCATTAGCCAGGCTATTGGGCTGTCCTCCTGGAAGAGCTCAGAGGCTCTCTTCTGCCATTATGCAAATATTGGAGGATTTTTACAGAAATTAGTCTGCATGAAGACTTAGTTTCCAGGTTGTCTTTGAACAGTTTTTTCTCAATCTTTTGGCTGTATTGCAGCTGTGCTATCAGCAGCTGCCTAACCAGGCCTTACCAGAGAATTGTATAGTATATTTTCTGTAGAATTCCAATGGGACCGATCTATTAAAAGATCCCAAATAAATGTTATATCACCACAGTGCCTATAGACAGTAGCACAAAGACTGGAGCCCAAGAAAGACCAGACCAGATTGTAACATAGGGAACAAATCAGTAGATATATTATAGAGTTTATATTATTAAGTACTGTAACTTGTTATGCAATCTAAAATCAACAATGTAAAGCTTCTGCCTCAAGCAATTGCTAGAAGAAAAGATTAAAAGAAATAGAATCAGAGAATATTAGTGCAAATCCTGGAATAATATTATTATGAATCAGGCTGTGGATATTCATTTTGGTACACACTGTAATTATAGTTTAGTGACTTAGTGAGTTTGTAAGCGTAATTTAATGATTGTAAATATAATTTTGTAATGTAGATAAATTGATTAACTCATCCAGTATAAAAAGTGCAATGATACTGGATTATAATGTTGAGACTTAAAAGAAACAGGAAAGAAGAACCTGCTGTACTAATGAATCCCAAATATTCAACAGTGAAAAAGTGGAGACTGGAAAAACAACACATCTGTTGGACCTCTTTGATCATCAGAAGTTGCCAAAAAGGAAGGCATTTTAACACAGCTATGTGTGAATTTACAGTTGTGTTTAAAATGCTTCTCTCATGGTGTTTTTGTCTTTTTGTTATGATACAATCCAGATCCAAAAAAATACCCAGCTATAGGTAAATTTAGCAAAGTTATAAGAAAAAAATGAATTTTAAATGAACTGATGTTCTGAGCAATGCAAGCAAGCAAACGAACAAGGAAAGAGAATGATTCCAAGGAAGAGCAAAGATCTAAAGTTTGGAAGGGATTCATATTTTCTAAAAAGGATATAATCCCCTGTCATCAGGCTTCCTTTAAGAAAGATTAATTCAATGGCATTACTCAGTGCGATGGACAAGGTAGGTAAAATTAAATAAAAATATTATTGTTCTTTCTTCCCTTCATCTACTGAACTTAACAAAGGCAATAGTATTTAATTTACAAAGTTCAGTCAAACTCACCTTTGCTATTGGATGGTATTTATAGTCTCTCTCCATGACTCCCGTGCCTGTACAAATGTCACTTGATTCCTCAGGGTTGTAGAGTGGTTAAGACCATGCACTAAATTTTATTGAAATCCATGCTGGGTAGGAAACAACAGCTTGAATAGCCACAATTTACAATTTCACTTTCACAATAGCTAAGCCTTCAGTAATGTCAGTTTAAGGCGGTGCTATGTCTTGAAACAGAAGTCTCTCAAAATTGTTTGACCTGCCATAGCTCAGTGATTAAAAAGTCAGTGAGGGCCCATCATACTCTTTTCAAACAGGAGAGCCACAGGAGTACAGATGGCAACATGGGCCAACCTCTTAACAGGCCTAAACTGGCATAGCTCCACTTTGCATCTGCACTACTCACGGTAGAGGCTGTCTATACACTGGTGATTTTCAACAGAAATTTATTAATGTCATAATAGTAAGTTAACCAGTCCATCAGCTATACTTTTTCTAATTTAAAACCATCATAAATTGAAATTTCTGATGTTGATTAGTTTAAAAAAGCTTAGACACATACCTTTGAACAAAGTCTGGTATTTTTAAAAAGGCAATCTGCATGTGCAGAACTGTGAACCATATTTTTAAAAATAACTATCTAACCTACTCTCTCTTACTGTCACTGAGAGATTGGCATCTGCTTATTTTATAAATACCTCCTCTCTTCTGTGCATTTATCTATAAAAGAGTGCATAAAATACAATAGTGGGAATGTTACCTCTGAAAATGAGGGTAGGCTTGAACTCCAATAATGTGCTTTCTTGTGAGAAATAATGGGTTCTGTCTTATCAAATTTGTTTTCCCTTTTATTCATACACCTTAATAACTTTAAAATATATATAGATATGTATGTATATATGAGGAAGCCCACGTGTTCTAGTAAGTATTTTAAGAAGGTAGAATAACTGTATTTTGCAGTAATGTGATCACAGAATTGTTAAATATTTTTTTATTTTCAAAATGTAACATTTATAAATAACATATTCAAACATTTAAATGTTTAAGCCATGCAAGATATGGCAATAGGTATACATGATATTTCAAGTACACTAGACCACAATATAAGCAATTATTTTGATATATTGCATAGTTTTGAAGTTGGTCATAGTCTGTCTGTGGATCTAATAAGGGTTTAATTAAGCTTTATAATCAGGACTTGTTTTTGATAAAGCTTGTAGTATGAATTGAATAGCTTGATATTTTGGAAAGAATATGCATAATTTTATTTTAATTTAATAATTTTCTTTATTAGGGAATATTAATCATAAGTGCATTGGCAGCCAGAAACTTCTGTTCTGTGCTATTATTTGAATTTCTTGAATTCATTTGGCATCAGTTAATACATGCCATGTTAGTAACAGCTTTACATAAAGGATGTGACTATTATGGCTGACACCTACTTACATAGAACACCAAATGGGAGGTCAGGTAGGTATGCCTTTACCACTGCAATGTCACAAAGCTATTCTACATTCTTGGTCAGTCATACTACCCTGTAAGAATGAGATTGTTTACATCTTAATTTGGGTTTTAGAAGGAATTCAGAAATCCATGCTTCATTTTCACTCAATAGAAAAAGATACGCTTTTCCACTGAGAGATTTCTAAGATTACTCAGGAAGTTAAGTCACAGGAATTTTCCTTTCTACCTATTATAAAGCAAACACATATGTGTCGCTGCTGTATTTTCAGAAAGTAGAAGAATTAAAGTAAATGAATCCACCATCTGTGCTAATTTCTGCTTGGAATAACATTTTAGTTTCAAAGGTAAAAAAAAATCTTATTAACCTTATCTTCATCTTAAAAACTTTAAAAAAACATTGTAAAGAAAAGCATTTGTGGCATATTTACACTGCTGTTAGAGAGTCAGAGAACGCTTAAATACTAGACCCTTAATCAACTCTAATGTTTCTTTTCTCCCTCTCTGCCTCTGTGTTAGACTTCTCCAAGCATCTCCTTGGAAGTCCAAGTTTGTTTTAATACCGTTACAAGAATAGTTTGGTTCAAGGGTTGCTCCAAAAAGACAATTATTAATATGTTTACACCAACTTTAGTTTCCTCTACCCTCTGCAGTTCTCTCCACTCTTCTGGCACCCTCAAACATTCCCACATGCTCTCATGCTACATCTCAGGGCATACAAAGTAGATACTCAGGTTTGTCCTCTAAGAATCATTCTCCTGAGCTGTTACGCACTGCATGCTATTCCAGGCGCTTTGAACTACATAAAAAGAAAGAGAAATAAATAATTATACTTGGGGTATGAGGGTCACCAGAAGGGCCCCATAGGAGATCAAGAACCAAGAATGTTGCTTGGCTGTAATTCAAAAGGAAATTAAAATAGTTGTTTTCAAATTTTTACACTCTCTATCAAGTGATGAAACGTAAACAGCTGACTGTTTTCTTTGGTGTCTCAAAAAAATTTTGTTACTCTTTTGATAATAAAATAGAAAGGGGAGCAGAAAATGTCATTGTTTTAAAATCTTCAAGCAGTTAATGAAGGAATAAAGGTAAGATTAGAGTAGTACTCACTGGATTACAAAATGTTAGAGATACAGGGACCTTCCCCTTTTAACCTGCACACCATTTAAATCTATTTTAATCTCAAACAAAGCCTACAAACCTTAGCTTGTAGGTTTTAGCTCCAGTGTATGTAATAGGCAAAAATATGTAGTACATTTATATAGTATAGTGTGTGTGAGCACTGTTTATGTACTCTCTTTCTAGATAGACAGAATATAACTGGCAATAGTGAGGTAGAAACCTTAACACATTTGACAGCAGTTCCTTCCTACATCCTCACATTCACACTTGAAAACAGGGCTGGGAATAGCTCTGACAGTACATTGGAATTACGTTACCTTGCAATTTCAAGACAGAGCTGGCTGCTAATAGCTACCGTTACTTCTGGCTGCATCCGTCTTCTTCTTGACATCTTGCTCATTCCTGTATGTAACAGGAAATGAAAAAAAAAGCGGAGCAGTCTGGAGGCAATGTAATTTCTCTATGCCAGCTCTAGCAACTATTGTAACCGTGCAGAGGATTTGATAGAGACTTTTTTGAACAGAGTGTGTTTAAATGCTTGCTTTGGAGGGAATTTATGAGACAGAGTCAAATGTCAGTTTCTGTAGGATCCTCCTGAGTACCTGATGACCTGTGGAAAGGAATGGAAGAAATTTGGTAAGAAAATAGATATATCAAGACCTTATTTAAATTCTTTTCCTTGCTCAGCCTTCATATGTGAAGTTTTGTGATCTAGCTGTCACACAAAACCACCTCTCTAGACCATTATTCCAAATAAAGTTCACCCTATATAATTGTTTCTGTGTGCAAACTTGCAGTTACAGAACAGGCTTGCCTGCACAAATGGATCTTGATTTCTGTTGAGAAGCCTTTTAATCTATCATATCCCATTGTTGTGCAGGTGTTCATGAGGTCTGCATGGGGATGCTGCCTAAAGAAAACTTTCCTTTAGGAGAATTCAAGAACCAGTTCAGATGTGATATAATACTGCTTCTTTTCCTTGTCAAAAAAGTACAGATTTGAAGAAGTGCAGAAGCAATACTACTCTCAAAACAGATTGAAGTAGAGCTGAGCATTGCCTAAAGGCAAAACTTGTACTCTGAAGATTTGAAGACACCTATAGTTGTGACAGATAATAATTACATTGGAAGACTGAATTTCTGCTAGGTTTGAAAATGAACTGAAGAGTTCGAGAAAGGACCAGAGGCTACTAGGGATGTGTACATGAAAAATTAAAATGAATACCGTTTGAGAGGAAAGAGTGAACTACTATGAATTACAGAATCAAACAATCACAGAACAGGTGAGGTTGGAAGGGACATCTGGAGGTCAGCTGGTCCAGCCCCCTAGGCAGGGTCACCTACAGCCAGTTGCCCAGGGCCATGTCTGTATGGCTTTTGGATATCTCCAAGAAGGGAGACTCCACAACCTGTCTGGGCAACCCAGACCAGTGCTCAGTCACCCTCACAGTGAAAAAATGTATTCTGATGTTCAGAGGGAATCTTCTGTGTCTCAGTTTTTTCCCATTGCCTCTGATCCTGTCACTGGGCATAGAATCACAGAATCACAGAATCACAGGGCTGGAAGGGACTTATGGAGATCATCTAGTCCAACCCCCCTGCCAAAGGAGGTTCGAAAAAGAGCCTGGCTCCATCTTTGGGAGCAGTACTGTTTAATATCTTCATCACTGACACGGACAGTGGGATCGAATGCACCCTCAGGAAATATGCAGATGACACCAAGCTGAGTGGTACAGTTGACACGTTGGAGGGTTGGGATGCCATTCAGAGGGACCTGGATAAGCTCCAGAAGTGGGCCCATGTGAACGTCATGAGATTCAACAAGGCCAAGTACAGGGTCCTGCACCTGGGTCAGGGCAGCCTGTTGTATGAATACAGGCTGGGGGATGAAGGAATTGAGAGAAGCCCTGCCAAGAAAGACTTGGGGCTACTTGGGGATGAAAAGCTGGACATGAGCTGACAACATGTGCTCGCAGCCCAGAAGGCCAACCGTATCCTGGGCTGCATCAAAAGAAGCATGGCCAGCAAGTTGAAGGATGTCATTCTGCCCCTCTACTCTGCTCTGGTGAGACACAACCTGGAGTACTGCATCCAGCTCTGCAGCCCTCAGCACAGAAAAGACATGGACCTGTTGGAGCGGGTCCAGAGGAGGGTCACAAAAATGATCAGAGGGATGGAACGCCTCCACCTATGAGGATAGGCTGATAGAGTCGAGGTTGTTTAGCCTGGAGAAGAGAAGGCTCTGTGGACAGCTTATTGCAGCCTTTCGATACATAAAAGGAGCATATAAGAAGGATGTTGACAGACTTTTTACTGGGGCCTGTTGCAATAGGACAAGGAGTAATAGTTTTAAAGTAAAAGAGGGAAGATTCAGACTAGATACAATGAAGACTTTTTTTTATGATGAGGGTGGTGAAACACTGGAACAGGTTGCTCAGATAGATGGTAGATGCCCCATCCCTGGAAACGTTCCAGGTCAGGTTGGACAGGGCTCTGAGAAACCTGACATAGTTGAAGGTGTCCCTGCTCATTGCAGGGGTGTTGGACTAGATAGCCTTTATAGGTCCCTTCCAACCCAAACTATTCTATGAAACTATGATCTTCTTTGTACCCTCCCTTCAGGTATTTATATACGTTGATGAGATCCCCCTGAGCCTTCTCTAGGCTCAATAGTTTCAGCTCCTTCAGACATTCCTTACAGGAGAGATGCTCCACTCCCTTTATTATCTTTGCGGCCCTTCATTTGACTCACTCCGGTATATCCATATCTCTCTTGTACTGAGGAGCCCACACCTGGACACAGTACTCCAGATGTGGCCTTGCCAATAGGTAGCTGCTTAATAGACTCAAGGTAATAGTTTCATGTTTATAACAGAGTTTTAGGGGCTGGATTAGCATCAAAAAGCAAAAAAAAGAAAAAGGGAAAATGAAAAGAAGACTTGGATTGATATGGCTCAGCTAGTGGCATATAAGATCTCTGGAAAAATCCCTTGCAGTATGTGCAGTGTCTCTGGTCTTAAACATCTGAAAGAGGGATATTTGCTGAGAAAAATATTATGAATTAATAGATGGAGAGGAAAGAAAAGCACAAAGGAATAGACTGGGCATGGGAATTTAGAAACATGAAAGAATACACAGAGAAACCTACCTAAGCAGCCCCATGATCCTCAGCTGATAAAGGTTGAGTACCACTTCCCTAAATGAAACTCAAGAATTATCTCCTTTGAATGGCCTCACTTATCAGCAGTTTCAGTTAGCACAAAAAGTCTGTAACCTCATCAAAATGTGATACTGTTATTAATGGACAAATACAGTAGTCCAGATGATTAATTTTTCAAATACCCTCTACTCTTCACAAAGGCAAACCAGTAATATGACATTCACAGATGCAGACCAGCTGATTAGCTTATTGGCCTGTTATTTAGAAGTGAGATTAAATGATTATTTTCAAAGTATTGCACTTGCGACTAAGTGGTGGGTCTAGTAAAATACCTTGAGTTCTTGAATACTGCGCTAATTTGTGGATTCTCAGGGAGAATCCAAGAGAAAAGAGAGCAGAAGATGCAAATTATTTATTTTCTTCTCTTCTACATTTTGAAACATTAACTCATCACACATATGTAAATATTCATCAAACATTTGATTTTGCATATCACTATTTATGTTTTCAGTGTCTGTGAGTACTGCTAAAGATATTTTGACAAGAGGCAGCTATTCATTTCTAGTATATATTTTTGCACGTTATACTCAGCATTTAAGTAATTTTGCAAATAACTGTAATAGGGAAACAACTAAATTATTAAAGCTAAATTCAGAAGTTCTCATTCAGGCAAAGTTTCATGAGAATTAGCAGTTTTGCCTAACTCCCTGCCCCCAAATTGTGAGAGCATGTGACCTTTTCTCTCTTTTCTTTCCAAACAGTACTTGTGCAACAAATATTCCCATCAAATCCAGAAAACATTTTATTTCTACTTAAAAAAAAAACCAAACCAAACTGAGCCACAAATCAGACGGGATGTACTTGAAAGTCTAGAGCAGCTGAGCAACATGATGTAAAGCTGTCATTTCCTATACTTCTACCATTCACATTTCAAGTGATCGGTGAAGTATTGTCAGTATGCTGAGGCAACTGTTCTAAGCAAATGACATTGATTCAGCTTCAAGGATGACATGAAAACATCCAGATGGCATGCATGCTTTACATTATAAACATCAGATCAATTACAACTTAAAAATTCCGAAAGGTGGCTACAGTAACTATTATATCAGTAAATGGGAAAAAATAGATTGGTAATGCGTTTTCAAAATAGAAGTATAGATATGCCTTGTTTGTCTGAGAGGCAGTGACGTGTACCATAGGCTGTAATTAAGATCTGAAACCTAATCAGAACCAGCTGAAATAATTATTGCCCCTTTCTGAATCTAATGTTGTTGAAATGAAATAAGAAGGAATTGGGAGACTTTTTGGATCATCTGTCATACAAATTTCCTGAAGAAAGATCCTTTGTAAACCACGACAGTAATGAATGAACTGTAAGTAATTTTGACATAAATTCTCTGAGGAGGAATTTTCTTATGATCTACAATTCATGTTAGTAAAAGGGGAGTATTATCTTATGCTACCAACCCATCCAGTAATTACATTCAAAGGACACTGAAATTTTGTCATTCTGTGCAAAAGTCAAAACTCAGAAGTTCATTCACTTGCAAAACCTGACATTTTGTGGAAGGTGGCAGAAACAACCTGAAAAAATTTCTCATAAAGAGACTGATCCTTAAGAATAATCTCCTATGGTAGGAAAAAAAAAACCCACTCTGATGGTAGCAACTCACGAAATATTAATGATAAACCACAAGTTTTGACGTGTGAGAACTGTAAAGATGCAAAAAAGCTAATTAAGATATGTTTCAATGTATACTGAATATCAATATACCACTGGAAGAAAGACGGTAATATTTTAAAACTAACTTCTGTTTATTGCATTCTGCAGCTAGGGAGAGCATAACCCATTTTTGAGCTGAACATCTTCTTAAGGCAAGATTATTCAGACTTAAATGGAACACTTAAAAATATTCTTCTGCAAATTCATTTTTATGTAATTGTCATTAAAATGATTAAGAGCTCTTTGTTTCCAAAGACTACTCAGTAATTAAAGCTTAGTTTAAATGCAGGAATAATGATTTATTACAGTAGACAGACAGAAGAGCTTTTATAGTTAAACTTTCCATCAGTCTTTTAAAATGGAACAATTTCCTACTTTTGACGAACATTTGACTAAAGAGACTACTGGAACTACTTTTAAGTATATAGATGATGTTCAAAAAAATTATTTATTTCCTCAAACATTCAACACATGCTGTAGCAATATTTATCATGCATAGCATTAGGAAGACAGTTCAAGAAACTTTACTCATTTTGGATAAGCAGATTAATAGTAAAAAACTTGATGGGATCTTTTGTGTCCATATGGAGGGTAACCTAAAAGGATGTTCTGTCATAAGCGTTCTTACCCTTACTGCTTCAATATACGAAAAATACTATGAAGACAAACTTGTGAGCAGAAGGATTTAAATAGCCCTTGTTACAACAAAACTAGAAAGTGTAGTAGTATTCAAAACTTGAACAACACCCCCCCACCCCCAAATATACATGTATGCTAGATTTATATATCAAGCTTTGGAGCTGCTCAGCTGTTAATCACGAAGGGTGATCAGCCACTTAATGTTGAAAATAATCCAACAACAATAATAATAATAATCCCATGTTCAAAGAACACATGGGAACATGTTGGAGTGACGGTCTTGTTTCCTTCTACAAGACAGGGAGTGAATCCATCGTTGATATAGAGAGCAGTACAAATCTGTGATATATGTTCCTTGGCTTCAGCCTAATATTGGGCAACTAAAACAGATGCTGAATAACTATTGTTTGAATATAATCCTCTTCTTCCTAATTTCCATCAAAATTTGTCAAATCTAGCCAAAGAAAACAGATTACAAAAATATTCGTAGCATCAAGGGCAAATATGGCATTCTTTGGAGCAACATTAGCTGATTCAAGTGAGTTGTTTAACCAAATTCATAATTTATACTTTTTCTTAGTAGCATCACCAGGATTTTTCTGCCCCAGGGATTTGAAACTCCATTATATTAAGTGGCCAGATCAAGCTGTTTTACCAGGAGAAACATATTTTTTTATCTGTGGCTACAATCCATGGATTTACCTATCATAAAACTGCAAGTAAGGATTATAAAACAGCATTCCTTAACTGAAGAATGCAGGAATCTCGTGTTTGGAAGGAAGCCTATTTTTTTTACTCAGGAAAAGTAAATCATGCTAGTATTCCATAAAAACAGTATCTTCTCTTTAGAAGAATTAATGTATACGGTTTTTCACTGTAGTAGGAAAAAAGCTATATCATGGTAACAAATAAAAAAGAAAAGAAATCCAAATATTCATAAAGTGTATTAAATAATTGGTAACATTGAACAATAATAATTTATTCACTGTAAAGATAATGAATTTTACTGGCTATTTTTGTGTACTGAAATTTCAGTGGTACCATGTAAGCTCTGTAGTGGAATTATAATACAATACATACAATTACTATTTGAGATAAATCATGCTAAACTGTCAGTAAAAAGAAACAGTGATGCTACCTGCAGTATCTCATTTGCAAATTATTATGCAGTAACTACTCTTAGTAACACTGCCCAAGTTCCCAATCCTTCAGTGTTTCAATTTTATGCCCTTTTTCAGGATTTAACACCTCAGTTCTCACACAGGCCCGAAACATGATGTGTGTAATACGTATATAAAACTTTATCTTAAAATGATATTCAAATCTATTTAATTGGGTTCTATTTAGTGAAAATGATAATGCTTAAAATCATATGAAACTCTTATTTAAAAAAACAAACTCTAGACCAATGAAACAAAATAAATACTACTTCTAAGAGAGTGTTTGTTTTCATTAGTATGATGACTCCCATAACTCCTCCCTACCCTTTACTCTCAAGACTGAGTTTTGATGTAAATCTTAAAATTGCTCCAGAATTTGTCTTTTCCACCCAGCAGCCCTCATTTCCTTATTCTCACAATCAGCAAGAATTTCTTGTTAGATTAATTAGCTTCTCAACTTAGTTGTAAAACAGTTTGGCTGAAATTTCTGAATCTGTTAAATTCAGATGGAATTGCTTTTTATTATATTTTGAAATTATATTTAGAGAGTTCTTTTTGAAAGATATAAAGCAAAGTTACCTCAACAGCTCATTCTATGGTAAGCAATGAAGTCATATATTTAAAAATCAGAATTAGACTACGGAGCATAGGCAGTAGTTCTAATTATATTGTGTATATTAATTTTTTCTGATTTGATTACAAGATTTAAATTCATAATTGACCTTACTAAGAGAGTATATGGCAAAGTGTATATATTACTACCAGAATTAATCTCACTGTGACAGTCTCTATTAAAGTAAGGAGAGGGATGGTAAAGGGAAGAAAATTAGTTTTGAAAAATATAGTGTGAGAACTCTGGGTCTTCTGCTTTGTCTTTTCTTTTCCTTATTTCTGCAAACAGGCCTGTCTTTCATTCAGCTTCAAAAAAAATAATCTTCCTCTCCTCCCTATTTGTGGTAATGATATGATATTTATTTAGACCCATTTTAACTTGCAGATCTCAGAACTATGGAAGGATTCAACATTTGTGAAGTTTGAACATCATTTGGCTGTGAAAATTGTCGTAGCTTTGAATCATAGAAACATAGAATGGTTTGGGTTAGAAGGGATCTTAAAGATCATCTAGTTCCAAACACCCTGCCATAGGCAGGGCCACCTCCCACTAGACTAGGTTGCCCAAAGCCCCATCCAGCCTAGTCCTGAACACTTCCGGGGATGGGGCATCCACAATGTCCATGGGCAACCTGTTCCAGTGCCTCACCACCTGCACAGTAAAGACTTTCTTCCTAATATCTAATCTAAATCTCCCCTGTTTCAGTTTAAAACTGTTACCCCTCATCCTATCACTACACTCCCTGATACAGAGTCCCTTCCCAGCTTTCTTGTAGGACCCCTTCAGGTACTGGAAGGCCACTATAAGGTCTCACCAGGGCCTTCTCTTCTCCAGGCTGAACAACCCCAACTCTCTCAACCTGTCCTCATAGGAGAGGTCCTCCAGCCCTCTGATCATCTTTGTGGCCCTCCACTGGACCTGCTCCAACACATCCATATCCTTCTTGTGCTGAGGACTGCAGAGTTTCATGCAGTACTCCAGGTGGAGTCTCACCAGAGCAGAGTAGAGGGGGAGAATCATCTCCCTCGACCTGCTGTCCAGAATAGTTGTGTTTTCATTATTTCCCTCAGAATCACAAAAGGAGAGTGATGATAACTTCCCTACTTGTAATACAGAAGCTTTGTTCAGTGTCCAGCAAGTGCTTTTTACAATATCTTTAAAAATAGTGCTTTGATACAAGGGAGGAAGAGATTCTGTGCAATTCAATTTCGTTTCATGAAACACTTATCATTTAACACAAAGAATTCCAGAGCACTTATTAAATAAAACACAGTGCAAAGACTTTCCAGAATTATTTTTTCTTGAGAGAAGGAGAAATTTCTTTAATGTTCTTACTGTCCATATCCCAAAAATCTGGCTTGAGAGGACAGTGAGCAAAGCATAGTGCTTTTGATGAGAACTTTGAAAATATATTGCTTTCAGGTCAGATTTACTTTTCACCAACACAAAAGTGTCAGTGAGATACATACAGACCAAAATAATAACGCTACATTCCACTTCAGTCAGCAGTCTGAACAGTGAGATGTGCACTTTTATGCCAGCAGTGGACACCTTTGAGTTTCATTATAACTTCCTGTGAGCTTCTGTGTAGAATTAATGCATTAAGGATTCGCCTCCAAAAGCCTAAACAGAGCAGGCTATTTATTTTCTTGTACCATATTGCCTGAGCTGTGATAACCAGAAATTCATGACCTAGAGCTTCCTCCATGTAATCAGCTGTCAGGCTGTTTGATGTAGGACTACTTGATTCAGGATTTTTTTTTCCCTCCTTGGTCTGCTGCAGCTCTTATCTGTTAATCTCATGGTCCTATTATAAAACCTGTCTTTTCTCCTGTGCAGCTTTAGAGAAGCTGGATGAAACCGACTAAGATGATTGCTGGTGAGCATACATTTAGAGAGGTAGGTTAATCCACTATGTGGCAAATGAGTATGGGTAATCTTATTTATTTTAGGGGTATAAGGGATTAGAATCCTTTCGATTGTATTATTTTAATTAAAAAGAAATAATCAGTCATACATCATGTTAGATGAAGTCTAACAAATCTGTTAGGAAGTGCTAAACCAGCCAATATATTGTTATGGAAAGGTTGAAAAGAAATGCAGTGACTTCAACATTGTATTCTACATGCATATTGGGATGATATAAATATTGGTGAATTTGCTCATGCATATTTATTTCTCAAATAATAATAATTTAAAAATTTTAAACAAATAACTTTTTTGTTATGGTAGCTAGAGATGCAGTTCATATTTTCCATTCTTCAAGAGCAATATGTAATGAAAAAACAACCATATGCCTTTACATTATTTGAATGTTGAGAGACAAATAAGAAGCTATATTAAAATTACAGTTTCCCATCTCAGCCATAATGGATTGCTAATGTTTTCATTGCATTTATCTGGATTAAAATGATTATAAAAAATATAAAAGTTTCTGGTGGATATGATCTGTTATTATGAATATGGAATAGGTGACTGTAAACTTACCTGAAAAAAATTTTAAAGTAGGATAGGATAGGATAGGATAGAATATTTCAGTTGGAAGGGGCCTACAACAGTCATCTAGTCCAATTACCTGACCAATTCAGGGCTGACCAAAAGTTAAAGTAAAGCATATTATTAAAGGCATTGTCCAAATGACAAATGCTGACAGGCCTGGGGCATCAACCACTGCTCCAGGAAGCCTGTTCCAGTGTTTGCCCACCCTCTCAGTAATGTTTCCTAATGTCCGGTCTAAACCTCCACTGGCGCCACTTCGAACAATTCCCACGCATCCTATCACTGGATACCAAGGAGAAGAGCTCAGCACCTCCCTCTCCACTTTGCCTCCTCAGGAAGCTGTAGAGAGCAATGAGGTCACCACTCAGCCTCCTTTTCTCCAAACTAGAGAAACCTAAAGTCCTTAGCTTCTCCTCATAGGACATTCCTTCCAGCCCCTTCACCAGCTTTGTTGCCCTCCTCTGGACGTATTCAGTACCTTAAATGCATCCAGAGGAGTACTATTTAAGTTGTTTACTATTTACATACTATTTAAGTGATTTGATGTATATGCTTAAAATCGTTACTTAAAAACTTCTTTCTTGCCACTAGCATCTAAGCATATTTTAGCAGGTCAAAAAACCAAAATAAATGTTTGTGGCACGCTGACTCATTTGAGGGCAAAAACCTTGTCTGGACTTCCTTGTTTCATCTTTTTTGGCCTTAGCTAGACAAGTTCAATCAGAACAACAAATTATGTTCACTTAAAACAAGTGCTAATGCAATAAATTCTTCCTGGTTCTGTGAAGAATTGAATGCACTTCCCC
>VWZL01001678.1:96822-140161 GCA_013396915.1 Stercorarius parasiticus
ACAAAGTGGCTTGTAGGCTTTTAAGTTTTAAAACACATGCTCATTTTTTCCCGTGGAGCTTGCTTTCCCATCTATAGACAATATAATTATAAGCAATTTCAAAAACGGAGATGAGAAAACTATGGATTTCCCTAGGCCCTTCATTTCTTATTTGATTTTTCTATTATATGTTAGCTTTTTAAAATATAAACAAGATCAAGTGTTTGATCTATGCTAGGTCTCTTCCTTTTGAAAGCAAGGCCACTAATTTATGTACCTAGGTAAGAACAAATACTTATTATCATTCTACCTCTTTACTCAGATATCGAGATACAAATTGATATAGCTATAGAATTCATAAGAGATGCAGAGATCTGTCAGTCCATTTCTCTGTCCTCGTGAAATTTTATATTAAAAAAAAACATTTATTTGGGACCCTTTATTTAGAGTCTAACAGGAATAACATTATATACTCCGTAAGCTAGCTATAATGCTGCAATTAGCAATAAAACGGTTTCCTAAATTCTGTTGATATCACTGCTGTACTTGTCTTCATTTATAATTGGTTTTAAGGTTCATATAGGAAATACTTTTCTTTGATGTTTTCACAAGTGGGAAAAAATTGTGTGTCTCTGTGCATATCTCAACAGAAGGTAAACAATTTTAATAGCCTATGGGATTGCTAATTAGAGCTAATTGTGGCTTGACTGACCTGTCTTGACAGTAAGTACCTTACAAAACTTGCTTTGTTCACAAAGTGAGGATTTGCTTGCATGAGTAACTTTTATGCACTGAACCTCAGAGACAGAGAGTTGTTTGGCTGTGATCCTCTGAATTTGTTAATTTATATTTCATAACTTCTTATCCATTTATAAAACAATGGCGACAACTCAGGCTCATCACGTGTATTGAAACATGTACTTTCTTATTCTGTTGCTGTCTACAAAATCAAAAATTAGCACAAAGTCTCTGGTGAATCAAAATCTGAATATTATGGATAAATGGTTCTCTATACAGACACAGAAAAAAAGTCAAAAGGGAATTATGAAATCCCAAAATCTTAAGGGTAATTGAGATGTTCAGTGCAAATGATGAAGATGAAATTATTGACTTCTCCAGATCAATAGAAAACCTTTCTCTTATTCCACCAGACACAGGATTTTTCCCCAAATTTTTTTTGTGTTTCTATGAAAAAAACCCAACTGTTGAGTGCTGAATGTTTTCCCTAAGACAAGCTGATTGCCATATAGCATTCTGAACTTTTTGAATGGTTTTGGAATGTTTGTATTATTTTATTTCAACATATCTGCTGTTGTAATGATATCAGGCTAAAGCCAATGAATAAAGGTAACCTGGTAGTTCAGCAAAATTCTTGTAACTTATAAATCAGTAGTGCCATTGGTATAAGACAGCATGAATGATAGGAGAAGTTATGAGTTTCACAGCTGGTTGATTAAGAATAAGGCAGGTACCTAAGAACAGGAACAGACTGACCACCGAAACATATTGCAAGCCAAAGAAGAACCATATATGGCTAGATCAACTGACTTCACCAAGCGGTCACCACAAGTTTTGAGGTATACGACCACTGAGGACCACCAGAGGGACCACTGTGACTCAACCACATGTACATTCTATAGGAGGGGACTATGTAAATGAGTTCCGAGAATTTGAGTGAATATGTATAACCATTCTGGGAAATCAAAATGCATATGTATGTGATAGCCTAATAAAAACTGGTCTTTGTTTAATATATGGTATGCACACTAGGAGGAACGATCCCCTGTGCATCCATCACTGTGATAAAGAATATCTACCTTCTAAAATTGAAAACAAGTCTTAAAGGGTTTCCCTTTAACCAGATTTTACAGTAACAGTAACTGAATGTATCTACCAAGTAGTACCACCCAGATAAGTGAGACCTGACTATATCTGCCCAGCATGAACTGACTAAGCTGACTCAGTATGATCTTGATAACAAAGACAACATTTTTTTTCATAACATGCTTGGGCAGCAACCTAGAGAGTAACAGAAACTGGAGATGTACCCACTAGTTGGCCTCTGGGATGGAGAAAGTGAAAGAGATTGGCCCAGGGTTATGAGAATAGCAAAGCCATTGGTGGTTTATACTGATAGGAAGCAATAAATAGTTAAAACAATAGCCCTCATGGGGGAGAGGGTGACACAAAACACAGTATTCAGTGCAAAAGTTGTGTAGAAGTCAAAACCCAAGGAGAGGGACTTCTACCATGTAGGGGCTGAGCTTTTGCCATGGGTTGGTTGAAGTGAATGTCTTGTTGGCTTTAAACTGGTTTCAGCTGGACAAATGGGACTGGAGATGTGAGTTGTAGGATGGATATAACAGGTGGATAGCAATCACTGTCCTGCAAACACAACAGTGATTGCTACATACCTGCTATATCCATCCTACCAAGCAAATAAACTGGATTGTATGTCCTTGAATGGTATGATCTAGCACCTCTAACAGCTACCTTGCCCAGTTATCCCATGAGCAGTTCTCATAAACTGTGTTAAAACTTGACCTGAGTAGTAAGTAGAAACTGTACAGATTTTGAGCAATGACTAAAAATGTGTTACTAACTTTTAAATCTATTGCTTCTCCGGAACAAAAGAATATATTGGGTACAGTATTTCTAGAAAGCATTTGGAAACTATATGGGTTAGAAAAACATTAAAGAAAATCTGAAAGTTAAAAAAAAAATAAATAGAAATACTAAGAATTTGGAGAATGAAAGTACATGAATGTACGGTGTCCTAAAACAGGTTCAACTCTTGATCCTGAGCTCTTCAAAGTCAGTGGAGGATCACACTTCCAGACAACTGAATAAATAAGTAAATAAGTAAGTGGTGGACAAAGTGTGTTTGTATTTAGAAAACAGACAAGTATACAAAAGCATGTGACAAAATTTAGGAGGAAAAATATGTTCTTCTTTTAATTTTCCACTAGTTGGAAGTACAGGTTTTGTGATAAGGAGAAAAAATGAGAACTTTCTAAGAATTTTTAAATGGAAAGCCCTGTAGTTTCAATAGTTTTCATCAAAATGTAAATTTGAAATAAATTATACTCAAATTGTGTATGGCTTTAGTTTTATTCTGTTTTTACTAAAGCGATTTTTTAAGACAGAAATCAAATTATATAAAAAATTACAGGCAGATGTGGAAAATCTAGAATCCTGTTTCTTTAACAGATATTATTGTTTGATACTATTGTTTATGGCATTTAGGAAAACCTGATTTCTTTCATTCTTTAGCCAATAAAAGACCTAGTGTTTTAAAATATTTATAAGTGCATCCACTGAGAATGTGTATCGCTTAAAAAAAATTTAGAGGCAGTTTATCTGTAGAATTTGGTGTTGACGAAGAGTAAGCTAGCTCCTTAAAAAAGTGGGATTACTAAAATGACCTTTTTGAGAAAAAGTATGGTGGGTTTGTCCACTGTACAGTAATATTATAGAAAAAATTATATACTTACTTAGCCTTTGACTCCTTTTGGTCAAGCATTCAGAATTTAGAAAACTATGTGTCTCCTGCAGGCAAGATATCATAAATTTGACTTCATCTCTGTGTGAGGTCAACTATACACTGAACCTCACAGAAAATGCTCACAAACCTGCATAGCTTCCTATGACATAATTTTCCATCACTGCCCTGTCCCAGTGAATGGGTCTGTTCAGAGCTCACAGCTCAGCGTTTGTATCTAGGAATGAGTAAGTCTGTATGTTCATGATATCTGTTGCTCTATAGCTTAAGTCAAGAAAGATGTATGTAGTTGGCATAATCAGGTTTGGTGTGACTGCAGACAAGGAGCTAGAATGTGTATCCCCAAAAAGCCCTTAAAAACTTAAAAATAAGCATCTGGAACTCGAAAGAAAAAAAAAAACAAACAAAACAGCAAAAACCAAACTTCAAAAGTTGCACAGTTATACCTACATTACACTTGAAAATATCTATCTTTATAATTTTTATAGCTTGTTATGCAGAGGGATTAAGAAGCAAAAATATTTTCAGTTAATAGTAAAGATGATTACTGTGTACTATGTTACAGATTTTAAGAACAAGAAAGAGTGCACAGAATAAACTACTAAAATAATACCTATTTAATCTGCTTTTTTGAACTCTGTCATGTACATAGTGTCTGTGTGTTATTTTCAGTGTAATTCAGAAAGAACTCTGAATTTTCTTAACAGTTATCAGGATCCAGCTAGGTCAAGATTCCTGGAGAATGGATAAAGCTATGAATTGGACCAACTATTTGACACCAAGTACTTCCTTCCATGCAGCTAGCATCAATGATATCACAATAGTAAATACTCTTACTGATTTCAACAACTTCTCTGTCCTTGTGCATCTTTAATACCAGAGAAATAAAGGATGAATATGAGCCTTTAAATAAGAATGAAATATAATGAAGGAGGGAATAAAAACTATTGGATGAATTAATTGAATTCAGAATGCATAAATAAATGTAATGATATATTTAAAAAGAAAATTCATGGTCAAAAGTGAAGAATGAACCATTTTTTCATGTGATCATTGGGTGGTTAAATTGTCTGTGTGTATTATTTCAACAATGTCAATACATGAATCTGCTTGGACTTAATTTCTGTGGAAGATGAATGTAAAAGGGGGTTTCTCCAAAGAGCTCAGACAGTAGGAGCACTGGCAGCCCAAGCAGGGATTACAGATGGCCAAAAGATGCATCAGCATTTTTTCAAGCTGCCTACAAGGAAAAGAAGTATTCCTGTCCTGTACATAGGAAAGTAACAAAATCCAAATACCTTTCCTGTGTGGACTTAGCACAAGAATAAAAAGAGTAGTCAGAGAGAAGTGCTATCTGGCAGGAAAAAGCAGACAGGTAAAAATTTCCCTGGACAATTAAATTATTTCCTTAATTTTTTTGACTGAACTTCTTCATGCCTTGTGCAGATTATCATTGGGTTTTAAGTTTTAGCCATGTTTTATGGACTGATTTAACTTCATCTTTACATTGCCTGCCTTGTTTATCTCCTCCTGTTCTTTGGTCGTTTCAAACACCTTCATTCATTTTATCTCTTCCTAAGTAACCTCTCTGTTAAAACTGTGTGTAGTAACAAATCCGGTGTTCATTTTTCCAGAGACTACTGGAGCATAAACCTGTGGTCACCATCGGATTGTGGCTTTTCATCTGGGCTTTTCCAGGAAGCGTGCATCTTTATGTAACCTAATGTTGAGGTTGAATTGCAGAAAGAAGAGCTTCGAAGTAGTTTTGATATAAACTACAAAAATACTGCGTTGTCTCAATATGGGCTCATACAGAAATCTCTGAAACTGAAACAGAGTGAATTCTGTAAGGCTTGTAGAACCAAAATGACTGTGAGCTGTGGTATTCTTGTCCATTAGGTACAATTTTATGACAATCCACTCTTACGTGACGAGTGAGTCAAATTTAGGTTTCCAGATTTTAGGCAATTGTCAGTTTGAAAAATAGCCAAAAACCAGCTTATGCACACTGTTCTATATCTGATGGTGCTTTACAGTTCTGTTCTTTTGCCTGATGACTGAAAAAGCTAACTTTTATATGTCATTATTAGTGTATTTTACAAATATGCTATCCCTTCAGAAATGTCATGTATAAGAAATATTCTTTTCCTGTTCTAGAAGGAGAGAAAATTCTCATAGACTTTTGCCATAGTCCTTCTGCTATAGTATTTTCACCAGAAAAAGTATCTAAAAAATTATATGAGCCAGTATCAGTTCTAGCAAATGACTACTGTGTAGCAGAGAAACTACAAACTATGTTATTTTGATGCCTTGAGGGGAGAGCAAACATAAAACTAAAGAACACAGCTGGACAAGCCTGAAGCCTTAAGAAATTTTAAGATTTGCTACATGATCCTAGTAGTCTTAGAGGCATCACTAACTATGTCCCCATGCCAAAATTAAAAATCTGGGCTCATATTTCCAAATTCTTTAAGAGTGATCACAATGCCAATGGTAAGCTGAAAAAACTTAGTAACACTGCATGTACTAACGGGTGACTAATTAAAAAGGCCAAATAATGCAGGTGTCTTAAGAAATACCACTTGTGGGCTGCTATGCATGCAGTAACACATCCTGAATCATAAAACAATGATTTGAGGATGACTCAAAGGGAGTCATCCTTGGAGATCATCTGGTCTAAATCCTCAGTCAAAGCAGAGCCAATTTACTGCAGGTTGCTCTGGGCTATGTCCAGCTGAGTTTTGACTAGTTAAGGACTGAGATTCCACAAACTCTCTGGACAACCCATTACAGTGTTTGACCTCTCTATGGTGAAAAAACATCTCCCTTTATCTAATGAAATTTTCAGTGTTCCAACTCATCTCTCATCTATCACTGCACACCTCTGAGAAAAGTTTGTCCTTTCCCCTTCCCTGCCCTTCCCTCCCTTTCCTCCTCCCATTCAGCTAATTGAAGACAGCTAAAAGATCTGTGCCTATGCTCTTCCTCAGGCTGATGATGCTTAGTTATCTCAGCCACTCCTCATATGTCCTGATGAACTCAGAAGAATACAGCATATGTGAGATAAGGGCTGATGACAAGAGGAAGAAAACTTTTCCAAATCATAATCTTACGTTCTGAGTTGAATTGTTGGGCTATAATATTATACACAATTTGCTACAAGACTGGCAAGGATTTTGACATTACAGTCAGCATTTTGCATGTGCTTGGTCATCTCAAGCTCTGGAACACCTACAGCAAAGTATTTATGCCTCAGAATAAGTCCTAGCAAACTGTCAGAATTTCTGAAGTGTCAGAAAAACTAGCTGAATTACAAAATAGCATCTACAAGGGGAATGTGAATCAAAGACCTTGAATGATACCAAATCAGACAGAGAATTATGCCTGAATATGCAAGTTGACTGAGGTAAAATTTCAGGCTTCAGGGTAAATCCAAAATTAGAGTTCCTAAGATTTCTGAACACCCTGGGAAAATAGCAAGAATACTACATGACAAAGCATGTGAAATATATGGTGTCTCTTTTCATCATTGGATTTTGTCAAAATTCATTTCCTCTGTTATGGTTCTCAAATATCAGTTCTGAGATCTAGTCCAAAACATCCTAAGAACTTGGTTGATTAACCAATGGGTTTGCACGCCACTAGTATGTTGCAAAGCTTGCTGGAGATGTGCACGTCTGTGTCAACATCTGAAAGTGTAACAGAAGAGTGGACCCCAAATCACTATCAGAGACTTGGTCAGTGTCATAATGCTAAAAAAATGTTTCACAGATACCCCTCTCAGGAGTTATCTGCTCCCATCACATTCATTCTTCCGTTCATGAGATTCAGATATTTGCTTTTTGTACCTTTATATCTACCTGAGTTTTTTCAAACATGAAGGACTGAGAAGGCTGTTTTGCCATCTGGGTTCATATTAGGAGTTTCCAGATCTGGTAGTCCCAATAGAATAGAGTCTGCTGCAGTTTTGTTTACAGGTCCAGCCATTAGCGAGGCTGAGCATGTATTGCCAGTAGGCACATGCACAAACATAGACAAACAATACATACATACGTACATACATACATACATGTACATATAGCTGTTCACACAGCTGGGCACACATCCAGAAACGCTCAGACAAATACAGATGACAGAAATGGCTTGATCCCATCCCCTTCTCTGGCTGATCAAGATGAAAGTCTGTTAGTGAGAAATATATACATACATACAACATTTATCCCTCTAGTACTGGCCTTAGACACTTACTTTCTAGGTAAATGGCCTTAGTAACTGGCCCTCGATCTTCATTCTCCCCAGATAATGGTACAAGGATGTGCAAACCCCCAAAACCCACAGCTGCACTCCAGTTTCTGATATCCAAACCCCTTGCATGCACCAATGTACACACAGACTCATACACTATGGATCCATCCAGTAGCTGCCCTTCAACACTCTGTCTACCAAGTAGCTGCCCCTTGGGTCCTCTCATCTCCGGTCGTCTTATACACAGACACTCACAGGTAAATGGATTTCTGGTTAACCCAGAGACACCATGTCGTAGGTCCAGTAGTTGCCTGGATCTGGTTGATCCAGTAGTCAACTTGCAGACCCTCTGGTCTTCCCAGTACTCAGCCTGGACTAGTAGCTGCTTCAATACCTGGCTCCCAGGCCTCCTGTCATCCTTGCTAGCTAGTCTGACTTGATATTTGCTTTAAATCAATAGAGCTGTACAAACCCATGGGGAGCATGCAGGGGAAGGGGAGCAGGGAGGAACAAAAAGATGAGTAGGCAGAAAAGGGTATAAAAATGTCTGGTTGTATGTAAAAAGAGGCTTTCAGGAACAGACTGCTCCAGTGTGGGTCCCAAGTGAGCCACAATTTCTGCCAGGAGCCTGCTCCGGCATGGTGTCTCCACACATTACAGTGTCCTTCAGGGCACTTATACATGCTGCAGTGTGGGGTGCACTGTGGGCTGCAGTGTGGATATCCACTCTGCTGGGGCTGTCCATGGCCTTCAGGGGGACAACATGCTTCACCATGCTCTTCCTTGTGGGTTGCAGGTGAATCTCTGCTCTGGCACCTGGAGCACCTCCTCTTCCTTCCTCACTGACCTTAGTCTCTGCAGGGTGTTTCTCTCACATTTTTTACACTCCTCTCTCACAGTTGCTGCACAGTGTTTTTTTACCCTTTCTTTAATATGTTATCACAAAGGCACCACCAGCGTCACTGATTAGATCAGCTTTGTCCAGCAGTGAGTCCGTTTTGGAGCTAGCTGGAACTCGTTCTTTCTGACATGGGGGAATGTCTCTTTCTGACATGATCTCTTCTCACAGAGGTCCCCCCTGCAGCCCCCCCTGCTCCCAAAGCCTTGCCATATAAACCCAATAGTGCCAGGTAAACACAAAACCATCTACTAATAATGGCAAAATCTTATTGACTGGACTACAGATTTCATGATAAACAGTATAATAAATAAGACAAAATTCATTTTCATTGGGTAGTATGTTTTCGTGAAGATCACACAGTAAGAGTAAAGATTTATAAAGTTCTTTGTTTGCAAAAGATTGTGGTGTAGTCCGTGTCAGTTTGTCTCACTCTCCATAGTGCAAGTATCATTGAGCCAATGATAAATACAGTAGAGTCATATGTAATGTTGATGGTCCACATTAATAGTTTCAAATGGTTTCCACTTTTTTCATGAACTTCTCACAAACATCCACATTTTCACGTCAATTCTAGAAATTATTTTATGGGTGAAATCATATATCATTCTTACCTATACAGTCTGAGATAAATGAAAATGCACCTTGGAAATAACAAAAGCTTATGACAGACCTCACAGAAGGTGAGAACTTCCCAGTTTAAAGGCACATGACCATGAACAAATCAATGAGACTGAATAGATTTTCTGTTCAGACATTGTAATACAATGTATATGTGTAGATGATCTCAGACTCAAACCAGATCACAGCAGTAAATCGATGTCAGTTCCATGTTCAGTCTTTGTGTCAACTGTTCTTGTGACACTTCCGGTGACATCAGCAATTCATGATTAAGGTAGACTTATAAGGAAGTATACTCTGGTAAATTAGAGTGTTATATTCAAAGACAGCCAAAGCAGTAGTACAATTTAAATGATGATAGATTTATTTCAAGACCGTGGACTCTATATTTTCAACACAGGCAACAAAACCCTTTTTTTTTTTTCTCTCTTGGGATTCTCAAATAATATGCAACATTATGCAATACAGTGCTTTATCTGTACATTTTCAGAACTTTAAATACTTCTGTATATTTACATAGACAAAACAGAATCTGAACTCAACCATTAGGCTTGGCAGGCACAGAGCTTTAAAAATGTTCTAATTATCTTTTATAAATATTTTAATTATGAAAGTTTGGATATAGATTTCAGGGTTGAATATTCAAGAAGACTCAGGTAAGTAGCCTCTAGAGGTGCAAGAATGGTAACACAAATTTATGCAGTAAATACCCATAAAATGTATTAAATTGTTTTTCCATGTGTAATACCTCATATGAATGTATCATATTTTTCATAGTGCTTTTCTGACCACATTAATCAGTTATTTATACACTCACTTGCATATATTTTTCTCTCTCTAGATAGATAGATAGATAAATAGGTAGGTAGAGGTACTATACACTTCAAAATATTTTAGAATTGTGTTTAGAAAGGAGCATTATGACAATGCATGGAAGGAGAGTTGAAACAGTAAGATAGTTACTCTTCAACTGTTTACAAAGGATGATATACAAGCAGTCATAATGGGGGCATTTACATGTTTGCTTTTCATTTGTGTGTGTATATATATGTGGAAAAAACCACGTATGTTTGAATTTGTATAGTGAAATACATGCGTAGTGCAGATCATATAATACAATACCTATTTTACTGCTATAAAAAGAATAGCATTACACCTTCCATGGCAAGAGTTGTTAAGATTTATAAGTAAAACTGAAAGATAACTTTACCAAGCTATTTGTAGAAAGAATGTTCTGTCCTGTGGGTTCTGTGTCAAGAAGCAGAAGCAATCTCAATTGAATTTTCTATTGCTTTTATTCCTGTTGCCTTGACATCCTGTATTAGCTGTTTGTGGTATTATATATGCCCCCATGATAGATGAAGGGGCATTCTGGGATGATTATTTTATTTAAATAAAAAGAAAAGAAAAAAAAAAGAAAAGGAAAAAAAGAGAAAAGCCCATTTTCTTTTATTTCCAATAAAAGGTAAAATGATAAAGGAGCCACAGCTCTTTTCTTACTTCATGTCACTAGAACCTTTAAGGACAGCTCTTTCAGGAAGGTAGGAAGGTAGGAAAGAAAGAAAGGAAGGCAGAAAAGGGGAAGGAGAGAACAAGGAAGAGGGGAGTGAGAAATCTTATAACTAATCACAACAGAATATTCCATTACTAATTAATAAATGGGATTATATCAAATTCAAATTAAAATAATTTTGTTTTATGTAAAGAAGATAAAAGGTAATTTCCAAGACTACTAATCAGCTTTTTCTACATAACTCCTTCCTCACTATGCTAAAAAAAAAGACTATTATTTAAGGGACAATAAATATTCCGATGTGTTGTAAAAATAAATGCTGTTAAACTGAAGGATCAAAGATGATCAAATAGACTCTACGAGTATCAATCAGAATAACTAGCCAAATGCTAAATGAAGTGTTTTTTGTCTTAACTGTCATGAGATAAAACTTGTTAAAAGGGGTCAGGACTATACAGCTGTATCTACACCACATCTTATTAGTTTCATGAGGACTACCTGGATAACTGTTTGCTACTGACTGCAAAAGTGGCAAAATCTGGTCCACAGGTACTATAGAATCTCAGTATAGAGTTTTTTCAAAGATCTCTATTCCTTGGAAATATTAATGCCACCTCCACAACTTAATCATCGTATTCCTATGTAAGTCCCTTTGTTGGGATTTCACAAAGAAAACATAGCAATTTTGGTGAATCAGTAATGATGAATCTTCTGAAATCTTTCTTGCAACTCACACTACAGTGTTTAGTAGTGATGTGAGTAAAATATTAGACTATTAAGTCAAGGCAGAATCCCAAATGACTATAAAAATAAAAAAGGACAAGAAGTAATGAGCACAAACTCAAACATAGGAAGCTCCATCTAAACATGAGGAGGAACTTTCCTTTGAGGGTGGCAGAGCACTGGAACAGGCTGCCCAGAGAGGTGGTGGAGTTTCTGTCTCTGGAGACATTCAAAACCCGCCTGGACGCGTTCCTGTGCAACCTGCTCTAGGTGACCCTGCTCTGGCAGTGAGGTTAGACTAGGTAATCTCCAGAGGTCCCTTCCAACCCCTATCATTCTGTGATTCTGTGACCCAAACGCTATTCTGACTTAAAAATAATCTCATCTTGTTTTCTGAAGGACAAGTAGCATCCATAAAATTCTCAAGTTTAGAGAACATGGTTTTTATACCTTTATAAGGTGTTTTGATTTTGAAAGAGTGACAGCAATGCAATTTGAGGTAAGTATTAAGTACTACTTCACTTATTTTTTCTGTTATGAATATTTGCTTATTCCCTACATTAACAGTTCGTAATAATCACTACTAGCACTCAAGTAGATGAAAACATTAGATTAGACACTGGACCCTAATCATAAAAGTGAACTAGTGTCATCTCTAAAAAATAACCGTGAGTATTTAAACAAGTGTAAATGAACTGTAGGGAATCAATTCCGTTGCCTAAATATTGGCATCTACAATTTAGAATAACCTAGGCTATCCTGATTCCCACCTGCCAGTTGAGAAAAGTTCAGGTCTACTGTAGGTCTTGTGCAATATCTGTCATATAACCTAGGGCATGGCAAATAAAACTGGGCATCTGTGTTTAGGCAAATAAACCCTAGATTTTTAAACGTCCACACTTCCTTAGGAACTTGGAATGGGATTTAATCTCTTAATTTATGTTAGCTCACTAGTCTAAAAAAGGCTTCTTTTTCCACATCCTATTTAGCACACAGAAGCACTTCCAGACAATCACTGAGAGAGGTGCATCCCTAAGAGAGGTGCAATAAAATCCTGGCTCTCTAGAGATGTCAGAATCTCTCCATTGATTATACAGGTAACTCAAACATCTGGCTTAGAATATGTGTATGATATAACTCACTCCTAATTTTAGGTGTCTGCATGTACATTTGGGATTTTGGTACTCATTTAGTCACTGTATTTCCAGTCAATAGGTCTTCATTTGGTTGTCCAACTTTACACACCTACTGTGTCAAGAGGTTTCTCGGATGTGCTATGGCATTCATTCTAGTCCTTTGCAAAAGCTTTGATTAGCTAGGACATTTCGCATGGAACAAGGTTCCTACCTGTGGACAATGAATTGAGACTTTGGAGTCTACAAAGCTATTCAGATATTGTAAATCTGTAATTTATTTGCCTAAATCTACTCCCGTTTTAGAAGTTCTACAGTATCTGAGACATCCTCATGGGACAGATGAGACACAGGACAGATAGGAGACATACATCCTTTTGAAGTGGCAGCATGAGGCCACACAGAATATGGGAGGGCATCTCAGATTACACTAGACATTCACCTTTAGGCACATGAATACCATCCTGTACAACTGACTTTCATCTGCTTTAAGTTAGCTGAGAAGATTTTCATTATTACAGTTATGTGTTCAGTGTATGGATAGAATTGTCTTGTCCAGAATGACTGTGATACACAAATTAAGTTAAAGCCTGAGTGTCTGATAATAAAATTGTTCAGGACAAATCTTTGGCTCTGAGACCATGGACTGGTCAGCACATAAACAACTAAACTGTCTCCAGAACAAGGTGTGAGTATGAAAACTGTCTATTTAGAACGGTCCTTATCTTATGATAAGTTTCATAGAATCACAGAAGATCTTGAGTTGGAAGAGACTCATAAGGATCATTGAGTCCAACTCCCTGCTTCTTGCAGGATTACCTAAAACTAAACCATGACTAAGAGTGTTGTCCATATGCTCCTTGAACTCTGACAGGCTTGGTGCTGTGACCACTTCCCTGGGGAGCCTGTCCCAATGACTGACCACTCTCTCAATGAAGAACCTTTTCCTAATGTCCAATCTGATCTTCACTTGATGCAGCTTCATACTGTGTTACACTGGTCACCAGAGAGAGGAGATCAGCACCTCCCCTTCTGCTGCTCCCCTTGAGAAAGATGTGGGCTGTGATGAGTTCACCCCTCAATTTTCTCCAAGCTGAACAAGCCAAGTGACCTCAGTCGCTCCTCATAACCTTTTCACCATCTCGGTGGCCCTCCTTTGGAGACACTCTAATAGTTTGATGTCCTTCTACTATTAAGGCATCCAAAACTGCACAGAGTACTAGAGGTGGTTGTGCGGTGCAGTGTNTGACTGACCACTCTCTCAATGAAGAACCTTTTCCTAATGTCCAATCTGATCTTCACTTGATGCAGCTTCATACTGTGTTACACTGGTCACCAGAGAGAGGAGATCAGCACCTCCCCTTCTGCTGCTCCCCTTGAGAAAGATGTGGGCTGTGATGAGTTCACCCCTCAATTTTCTCCAAGCTGAACAAGCCAAGTGACCTCAGTCGCTCCTCATAACCTTTTCACCATCTCGGTGGCCCTCCTTTGGAGACACTCTAATAGTTTGATGTCCTTCTACTATTAAGGCATCCAAAACTGCACAGAGTACTAGAGGTGGTTGTGCGGTGCAGTGTAGATTATGACAATCACCTCCCTCGACTGGCTAGTTATGCTGTGCTTGGTGCATCCCAGACACAGTTAGCCCATTTGGCTGCCAGGGCACACTGTTGACTCATATTCAACTTGCCATCAATTCAAACCCCAGATCTCTTTCCATGGGGTTGCTGTCCAGGCTTCATCCTCCAGTTTGTATGTATAACCAGGATTACCCCAACTTTGAATCCATGACCAAGAAATTTTGGGGAAATTCTTGTTGCCCTTGGTCAAAACCATCACTGTACCATTTGAACAGGTTAGCAATGGAATCTTCTACTGGATGTTTTCCCTTGTAGAATTTAGTTTTTTAATATAGACAACATCTATTTCTTATTGTGCAACTTGCCTCATGAAAAAGAAACAAAAACAAATACTTCTTGGTACATACCTGTAGCTACCTTTTCTCCCAGATTCCAAATTTATGCCTTTTGTGGATCGAGAGACTGCTTTGACAGCACCATTAAAACTGTCAGTTCTTGACAGTGGAAAATCAGTTAGACATAACTTTCTGAATTATGGCTTTTTTTGGGAGGGATTTGGGATGTTGTTTATCCTTTTTATTATTCAGGAACATGGTGTATTTAAAACATTTCATTAAAGTTTAAGAATTTCTAAAGAGTATAGAATTTCTTACATAAGACCACTGCTACTCTATTTAGCAACACATTTATTTCAGTCAGATGTCAAGATTCAACTCAATGTGAGCAAGCATATCAAATTATTACTGGTAGTTCTACTAAGAAAATTAAGTCCATTCTTAAAGCACTCTTTCCATTGCATATTTGGTTATATGATTAATGTAATTGCTTTCAATAATGATATTCTTACAGTTAAGCATCCATATTTATAAATGTAAAATTTGTTCATACAGATATATTGAAGTATCTGTCTTTAAATGTCTATGGTAGGATTCAACTCATTTAGCTTTAGATATTTATCAGCTAACTACTCCAGACTTCTTTTTATACTCAAGGGAGAGAAATAATCACTTTTATGGAATAATACATGCTATCTATTTTAGACATCTATTTTATGAGAGAAAAATGTTTGCTGCTCTCCATTGCTCTCTACTGACTATAAGCAAGTCTATGCTGAGAATTCAGATGTAGAGTTCTACTTTATATTTCAGCTATATTTCAGCTGATGAATTCCATCCTAGTAATCACTTTAGGATAAGTTTTTCTATGTAATGCATTGATGATATAAACAAACATTGGAAGTTTTTTTCTACTGCAAAAATAGTACAATATTTTTCATGAAATATCTGGTTAATTTCTGAATTACATTCATCTCTGAATTACATGAAAAAGAGAAGTTACTTTGACAGGATTTCAGTCAATCTCACCAAGTGAAATGTAGATTATGAAAACATCCAGTTCTGGATATATATCTAAAGCTGAATTGGTTTATATAAATACTGTCACTCATATCATGTATTATCTAAACTTTTTCTTGAGAATATTACCTTTACTGACCCTAAGAAAATAAATGTGAATCAATACGTGTGTTGTGAAAAGTAAAATATATTAAATAATGCCATTTACAGAGTTGTGCAAATAATCAAAAGGGCACTGACTTTCAAACATTTTGAGTATATATAAACAAGTTCAGATTGTTTAAGATTTAGAATTTTCCAAGTCACATGAAAAACAGTGACAGAGGATTCAGACAAACCACGCAAAATGGTACCAAGTCAAAGGAAAGGAGGGGGGCACCCCAGAAAAAACACCACCAAAACCCCCCTAACACCATAACCAACCAACCAAACCAAACCAAGAAAAACAAGTACATTTTATTATCCCTAAAAGCACTGCAAGACACTTGAGTGAATGGTAGATATAGAGGCTAAAGCTTTTTCCAAATCAGAAGTATTTTCCTGAGCTTGGAATGCATTATGTTATGAAGTCATGTAGCATGGCATTTGCTACAATTTGAGAGGATTAGTTAATAGAAATGTTCATGCTGAATTAGTGGATTAAGGACATTTTCTTTCTTGACACGAAAAGCAAACTTAATTCAGTCTGATGATGGTCACAGGCAGCTTCCGGATGTTCTCCTTTCTTTGAGCAACAAGTCTTCATGATGTTCATAACTTAATTAAATGCCCTCAGATATGGCTACCTGTACTGCATTGCAATAAAAAAATAACAGAAGTTACATTGTTTTGAAGAACAAGTTATAGCAGGAAAAGGAATTCTGTGAGATTGTTGCATAAGAATTTTTACTTGTGTGAATGACCAACTTAGTGGAAAAGTATCTTTATAAGACCATTCATCATTGCAGAGTCTTCCTGGCAAACTCGCTACTTCATGAGAAAGATATGAGGGAAAGAACTGTCAGAATTTAAATCTTAGAAAAAACAGTAAATCAATAAAATCTCCATTGGTAGAATATTACAATGTGCTTCTTGCACTGTTAGATTTTAGATAAAGTATCAAAATGAATTTCTTTTATCCTAAAAATAACCTCACTATTTTGGGCATGACTTTTTAGAAATGTGCTAAAGTATCAGGGGAATGCCTGTTGTGTTCTGTATGCTGCATATGATTAATAATTCTACAAAAAACAGACTGTAGAATGCATTGTAAAGAATGCATTCCAGATTTAAAATTTGCCATTGTTTTCTGAAAGAGTTATAATTTAACTACTAAATTGTATTTTAAATCTTCTTCAGGAAATGAACAATCAAATTTGTGGTGGAGTACAGAAAAGCATCCAGTTAGTACATATTATTTGGTTCAACACAGAGGAAAAGCAACTCTTGAAATAATTTTCTGGAAGATGGTTTGATAACCTTACATGTCAAACCATTTTGTTAATGTAAACCTAAGCTCCTATATAACATAGGTCAAAAAGTTTTGATCATTTATTCCTGCAATAAAGAAATTGCTTTTCCTGGATAGAATGACATTCTTTGTCATAACAACTAACTGGTCACACTACAAAAATGACAAGTGTCATTAGGGATTTGTGTCGTTTGATTCAATGCTGAACCATCTATGGTGGAAGACAGTTATTCCTCCTACACTTCAAAAATTTTGTTTTCAGGTCTTCCCAATTAAAATGATTCTGTCAGGTCAGTTCCCAAATTCCGCTGTTCCCCTCTCTTGGCTTTCAAATCTTCAGATTCTCACTGGCTTCCAAGCATGTGACAGATTCATGATCATGTTTTTACCTCTATGTCCTAGTGTAATTTTAACTTCACCTACTTCTTTGGAAGCAGAGGCAGGGGCGAGGGGAAGTATTTTTTCCTAGTACCTCAGAGTACTTATTGCACTCTTTACCTGAGAGTTATCTTGCACAACTAGACCTGGATGTGCTTTCCTGTTCTTAGTTGAAAGTGCGTAATTATGTATCTACAAAAGATGCGGGAGAGATGGTAAACATGATTCATTACAGGAAGTCCCTTCAATCTGGATGACTGGGAATTAGAATACAAGGATTTGCCATGGCACACTGCAAAAGGTAATCTAGTTCTTAGTGTTCCCTTAGGTTAGTTTTTTTTTTCCTAGTGTTTCCTGCAATGTTATTGTTTTTAACTGCTAAGAAATTTCTGTCTTTCAAATGCTTCAAGATACGCATCTCAGGAAAATCTCCCTTATATATATATTTTGGTTTTATCACTAAGCCTCTGTGCTCTTCCAAATGTCCCTAATCAAGCAATTCTAACCAAATGGCCCATTTTTTAGAGTGTTATCCATTGTAATTCCTTTAAAGCAGATTGTCTTACTACTCTTATAATTTATAAAATAATAAAAGATAATGCACTTAAAGCTACACATTTCATAGAGTCCTTTCTAATTCTGCTAATACAATGTATTTAACAAGTACTACATTCATTAAAATGGAAAGACATTTTTTTCTGTCTTCCTGATTATTTGGTAATGTTACAGGAAATATTCATTCAGAATGTATCAGCAGGAAATCTAAGTGCATTAATGAATCATTAATGACATTGCAATAACTTGGAGCAGGTGCACCATTAAAATCAATAATTGAAATTATTTATGGATTTTTGGATAGGAATATGTGGGTACTTTTAATAATACCGTCACGTTTGATTGTCACTGGTTGTCTAAGAAAGATGTTAAAAAGTGGAGAGAAGAACAAAGTGTTTACTATATATCTCAGACACTTTCAAAACTTCAGAGCTCTTCTTTTCAAAGTGAAGACACATGGACTTATATTCAGACCAATAGATATTTCTACACAGTTAAACAAGCTTGAGCCTTCTTTAGGGGATCATCCACATTAATTGAACATTAATTTGCTTCCTGATTTCTCGGCTAGCCACCCCTTCCCAAAATAACTATTTTAAGACAAAGCCTGAATACATTTGTGGGGAGTCCCTAGGCTGCACTCAAAAGGTGAGAAAAATGAACCACCGTCATCCTCCTCTGCACTCCAACACTACTTAGGCAAGCTCTTTAAAGTCTTTTTCTTTATGATCACGTCCCACCCCATGGCATAGAGCAACATGCACACTGAAGTTTGAACTAAAAAAATGATGACTTTGGTAGTCTTCTACAAAACCCTCACATTTTCTTTTGCATAATTTGAACGGAAAATCACACTCAAACAAAATGTTAATGTATTCAGCCAGTAGGGTACCACTTAGCACCATGAGGACACCCAGAATCAAGTGCTATGTGGTTTGGAACCAGCCAACCACTTCTAACAAAAGTGAGCCCTTGAGCAGAGAGGAAGCAAGCCAGATGGCGTCACCTTGCCTTGGAACCATTTAGCCCAGAGATACAGCATTGCCTTTGCTAGTTACAGGCCAGAGGCTTTGCACCAAGTGGGCTGAGGCTTGTCAGGCTGTGCCTGAACTCCTCTTGGCCTGCCCGGAGCTTTGCTTTAGTTTGTTTAGCTTCAACAGCAATTTTCTAATGACCGAGGAGTTATTATCTCATTTGTTTCACTTTGCTTAGCTTTGTATAATTGTGTGGCATAACCACAACTTTTATACAGATAGTAGTAACAAGTTGGTAATCTGAGTGGATAGAAATATTCACTGTTAATATAAAAATGTAGTTTAGATGCAAATAGGTCCAGTATGATAGAAAGAGCCTTGAAAGTGGTGGTTTAGGATGCAGGTACAGGAGTACTGGTGTGGGACAACAGGGCACAGGATCATACTGGAGACCTCAGTACTATAAACAACTCACCAAACAAAACAAAACAGAACAAAACAAAAAAATCCAAACATACACCATATGTAGAACAACATAGGAAATTCAGGTCCAGAGGACCCTGAGGGGAAGTGGGAGGGTAAGCATAACACCAGAGGAATGTCTAGGTACAAGAAAGTGTGTCTATGATAATTTAAACTTTAGTGTTATGAAAGTTTTTCTGAAATATATTATTTCCTTTCCTCTGTAATAATTAAACCTGGACAATAATTTATTGATTAGGCTGTTAATTGAACTAAAATTAAGTTCTTAATTTTATATGTAAGATATATTTCCTTTCACCGAAAACAAGGTTTTGAGTAGCCACTCAAAGAGCCATGGACCTCTTCAACTTACTTGTATGTACATGGCCATAATTGCTGTGAGTATTCAAAAGCAAGAGACTCATCTTCATTAGTCATTTAAAAAACAAACAAAGAAACAAAAAAACAAAGAAAAAACCCCCAAACCGTGGGTACGTGTAAAACTTTTAAAAAACCATCAAAATCTCATATTATTTTAAATTCCTTGAAGAGGTAACACCCTATTACATAATCCTCAGCTTTGTGTTACTAATAACCCATAAATAGAACCATTGTAAATATTTTTATTAAATATTTTTTCCAGAATAAAGACAGTTTTGCTAATTTAAATGTTTTTTATAGAAAATACAATTATTTTTATAGTTATTCGATATAGGACCATTACAATAATATTGATTCTGACAACAGTAACCTTTGATTCCATTTTTTTGGAGGAAAAAAAAAACATTCGAAACAAACATATTCAGGTTTAATTTGTCTCATAAATTTTATATAAATTGAATGTAATATTTAAGGTTTCCATTTAATGGTCCATAGTGAAATTTTCTGATATCAACTGCATATCTATTAAAACATGTGGAAAGTTAACATTTTGATATTTTCCAATGTATTTACATAGTGATTTATTTAGATGTAAAAATGTTTTTTTCAATCTCAGTTCAGGAATATTAAAAAAAGTTCAGAACATCCTAGTTAATGTAATCATAGTTGATCAGTTCTATCATAAATTTGTAAATAACCCATAATGAAGTTATGAATTAGATATTGATTGTAAACAGTGTGTGAAAACATGTATTGTCATACCTTTATTTCTATGCCCTTAGATATGTTATATTCTAACAGAAAATTCAAGTGAAATTGCTTTTATTAAACATCCTTTTTTTATTTTTAATGTGGTTGCTATGGTGAGTCAGAAATCCATGAGGATAATGTGTCCATAGATTCAATGAAAATTCCTTAGCAGTATAACTCAGTGCAGGAAAGTAGCTTAACTGTTCTGATAAACGCCCTTTCTGTTTCTCTAGTTCAGTAAAATGCAACATTTTAGTAATTTCATTATGTATTCCTAACCTATAATAGAAATAGGTTTTAATCTATGGAAGATATTAAAAAAAAAGGGCATATAGGCACCTTATCACAGTATAAATTATTATGCATGATTTTTCTTTGAAGTTTTAGGGCATTTGGACATATAAGGAATTTGTTTACTTTTATCATTTAACAGATATGAAATGCAGTAACAACTGAATAGCAGAACTTCCTGTCTTGCATGGAATATCCTCACTGTAGAGATGCAGATACAGTATTCTTATACAATGAGAATTTTCCAGCATAACCTCTCTAATTTACTGTGAATAATCCTTATTTGCTTTATGCTCAGTAACAGGTGTCTTAATGAGTAGTACCCTCCACAGATTCCCTGGCTGTAAAATCAAGCTGTAAATGCTCAAGATAATCATAGCCTTTTTTTATCAGACAGAATACATTTTTGTGGACTGTTTTCAAATACCAAAGTAGTAGGACTTATTTTATCCGTGTAATCCAAATAATCCAGCACGAGGGAATAAGAGTGAATTTGTAACCTATGCTAGCCTTTTTTTAAGAACGCAACCTTCTCCAAAGAAAAAAATCACAATCAGAACCGCAGCACAGAGGAAAATTGGTTTCAGAAAAGCATGATGGCATCTTTTCTTTGTCTGAATCATCAAAAAGGAAAGGATTTAGGTTTGGAAGCACTACTCGAAGTCTTCGTTATTTACAAGTGAATATTTGGCAATAAACTGTTAAAGAAACCTGGCAATTACAGGTGGATAAATATTGTGGAGAGCTGAACCTTTTGGAAGCCATCTATTACCTCCCATAAAGTCTGTTGAACACTACTGTGGCAGGTCATGAGCTGACACTGGAAATACTACTACAGAAAATGCTAGCAGCATTTCTGGGTAATAGAAAAGTCCATCATAAAATAATTTATAGAATATTTTGCAAACTTTTCACCCATGGAAACTCAGGGTTACTTATATCTGATGAAGGCTGTATAAATAGAGTGCTAGCAGCTGAGCCTTTCCTCTTCATCTGCAAAGTGCTTTCCAGGACCATTTCAAATCAGCAAAGGCTCCAGCATAGTCTGTTATGGCCAGCTGTAAGCTTGGAGGCTATTGCTTTGCACTAATACAGATTGTAATTATTTGCTAAATAAAGATTAGGTGGCAGAAATATAATGTGGATTTACCAAGAATTGCAGAAATTAAAATAAACACAAAATGAATCCCATAGGTTTAACTCCAAAGGCATATTAGACATGGCAAGTTGGCAGGTGTGGCTCAAATTGTATGGTTCATGTTATGTAATGTTTTAGCTCTGTCTAAAATTCCTGAACTTTGAAACTGATTCAGCCATGCATTTTGTTATTAACTTATATCTGTGAAAAATATTTCTGGTTGGTTGGTTTGTTTGTTTGTTTGTTTGTTTGTTTCAGGGCAGGCCACATTTCAAAGTAAAATTATACAGATACTAACATCAAACAATTGTTGGAATATGATGACATTTTCAGTTTTTTTCTGAAATATTTAAGATTTTTTCCTACGTCCTGGTTAAAATAAAACAAAACAAAACAAAAAACTTATTTCTTGCATTTACTTAGATTCATAGCACCCTGAGAGGAAAGATGCATATTTTCCTCTTCCATGTCGGAAGACTCTTATGACGGGCCAATTTCCACAAATTTTCACTGCCTCAGCTCAACCTCTGTTGTCAGAGAGAGGAGTGTGATTTGTTGCACCTGTCGCAGATATTAGGAGCTAAGTTGGACATTGCACTCTATTTCAGTTTCTTTTTTGTAAAACAAGAGTAAAAATGCTTACTAGCTTCAAAGACTGCTTTAAATATAAATCAGCAGAGCTTCTTGCCTGATCAGATACTGCATCCACAGAGGACATATTTAGAAATAAATAATCTAGCGTATTTTGAACAAAACCTTCCTATGTTTATTTTATGTTACTGCTTTCACCCTGAATAGGAACTATTAAATTTCAGACATGTTTTGTTTATTTATTTTATTTACTATTTCTTTTTCTTGCTTACTTTTTTAAAAATGATGGCTAGTTTTGTATTTATATGTATTAAAATTAACTCAAATTCTGTGATCATACTATCCAGTGTTTTAGTACATGTAAGTAACACAGGAATTTTTTAGGATTTCTTTTTTGTTTGTTTATAAATTAGGATTAGATGGTAAGGAAATTATCAACTTTCAGTACCAATTCTACAGCCATTTAAAAGCATTATGTGACCCTTATTTATCAATTCCCAATCTTTTATGAAGCCTACTATTCCACCTTATAGCCCTGAGGGACAATCCTTCATTGTGAGTCCTTCCCTACTCATGAACGAGTTTAAAAATCTGTGACAAGACTTAGCCATTTATCTTCTAGTTATCTTTTAATTCTAATGAGCTCTTGTGTATCACATTATCATAAAAAAAAAATAAGGCATAAATTATATCAATTAGGGTAACATTCATCTATTTTTTATTAAGTTTTTCAATAACCTCTAACAGGTTAAAAAAGCATCATTTTCACTTGCATGAGTTTGTGCCTATAACATACGATACTGACTCAGATATTTTACTAAGCTCACTTTAATTGCACTCTAAATCAATTTTGTATAGCACTGAGATGAAACATCAATGTCTCTAATTCCCCAGATATCCTGTGGCTCACAACTTTCGAAAGTTGTTTCTTTAAGTAAAAAGCAGAATACCAACTAAAGAATATGCACAATGGGTAAATTCACACTTGTTTTCTGTAACAGTGGTAACAGAGAAAACAAAAAAAAACAACTCACAAAGACATGTTGCTTCAGTCATCATTTCCTAAATTGGTCAGAACAGATTTAAGATGATTTTAAGGTATTTGTTTCATGAACATACAGACAGAAAAGCCTAACATTAATATTAAAAGGAGCCAGTACTATTGCTTAGTAAGTGAAGCAGGCAGAAGGGAGAAGTCATGCTATGGAAACTGGGGTGTATTACCTCTAAGCCTCAAAGGCCTTTGTTAGTATTTACCAAAGTACTGTGGCTTCAGACAAAGAGAGTGGGTTCCATCAGAATGCTTATTTTGCCAGAGTAGGTGCTCTTTGCTCTTTTATTCCCACCTATTTGTGGACTAATGCCATTTGAAGTCAATCATTTACTATCTTTTTAAGCATTTCATAATTCTTTCTTAACATATTCTACTTTAGAAACATAAACATGACTTGCCAGACATCCTATCCCTTTGAATTGGGAGGGTAAAAAAAATGGGAATCTGCATGATATCGCTACGACACAGAATTGTAAAAAAAAAAAAAAAAATTAAAAAAATGTAAAAAAGCATGGGTTTGCATTCAGTAGGCAAATTGTTCTTTTCCTGGTTAAAACTGGTCATCACAAATTGTCCTGTGTCTATAACGCTAAATAAAAAAGAAGCAGAAAAAAGCAGAGAAAGCACTGGTCATCTCCATGCTCCACACTTGGGCCTGAATCTCCTGTGGGCCTTATGTGGTGTTCTACACCCACAATTACTAACTTCTCGTGCTTTTCTGGTTTGGTGTAACTCAAATAATGCAGAGACTATGCTTTCCCCCAGGAGACTGATGGTTTTATAACATGGAATTGGAGGTTTATCTTCCATACTTGGGTGTGTGATAGAACAGCATGAGGCATGTGTGAGTGTGTAAAATGATCTCGGACACTGGAAGGAAACAACTATTTGGGATTACTCCCTCCTGAGGCTTAATCCCAGAAGTGTACAAGCTTTGCCTTAGAGACAGCTAAATAGAGGCATTCAAAACATATCCAGAGAGTTAGCTAACAAGTGGTGTGACTGAGCAGAAATTGAGTCTATGAGTTCATTCTTTGACTCTTTTATTTAGCAGTACAGACATAAAGTCCAATATTATGTTAGTCAGGGAAAGAAATTTTACCACAATTGCGGTCTGAGCTACCAAAAAACAGTCTTATTACCAATGAGGGTCTCCTAAATAGCCTGTCATAAAATTTTCACTCTGTTGGCCTTCCAGTTTAAATTGCAAGATTTTTGCCTATAAAACCTTTACATCTGTTTAACAGGTTGTGAAGGACTGGAACTTTAAAATAATTGTCTCAAAGCTTGCTTAAGCTTCTGCAAATCGACCACAGGCTTGCAGGCTGATAAGAAGCTTGCTTGTATCTATTTAGCACCTTCTGCAGACCATCTTCTTGCTTGCCAGTCGCCACCCAAGACTGCCATCAGCTGAGGAGGGTGTGTTGCTCCCCCAGCTGGAAAGGATGTAAGCCTCTGGCTATCAGAGTGGCCAGACCCTGCCTACACCGGGGCCCACCTGAGTGGTGACTATACTCTTGCTACGCTCCGTAATGCTGCTTCTCTTTTCTGTCTTTCCTCTACTTCTGCCTTTACTCTATCACTTGTCTCAGTGACTTTTGCTGGGGAATAACACTAAACCTGCAAACCTGCAGTGAGCGGCATCTGACCTCGTTTGAGTCTTAATTTCACACTTGGAATCATTGCAAACCTGTCCCAGGCCCAATGTAGTCGGACTGGGACATAACACAGGTCCACCCGTGTGAAATTTAATAAATATTTACATATATATATATGTGTGTGAATACACACATACACTTATATAAAAAAGAGACTTTGTTATATATGATATATGTATGACTTATATGACATATATATCATATATGACATATATGACATATATGTCATATCTCATATAGATGTCATATATGATACATATGTAATATATATGACATATATGTCATATATGTTATATATATCATATATATGAAATATATATGACACATATATATGATATATATGTCATATATATATATATATTAAAAAAAAAAACACCTCCCACTAAATTGAAAAGGAAAACTCTCAGGGTGGGCTTTCTCTGACCGCATCTTAGTTCTATGATACAGAATACCTGCCACTGGTGCTGAGCCCTCGCTCACCTCACTGACCCTGGTTCCCCCAGTAGGTGATTTTGAGGACACATACAGTTCCCGTCCCAGTGGCTGGGGGTTAAAGACCCCCACTGACTCCACTTGCCAATGTTGAGACCCCACTGGCTCCAGTGGCTGATGCCATAGGTCAGGGGCACCCACACCCCCAGTCTGACTCTCATAGCCGACACCAANCTGTCCCAGGCCCAATGTAGTCGGACTGGGACATAACACAGGTCCACCCGTGTGAAATTTAATAAATATTTACATATATATATATGTGTGTGAATACACACATACACTTATATAAAAAAGAGACTTTGTTATATATGATATATGTATGACTTATATGACATATATATCATATATGACATATATGACATATATGTCATATCTCATATAGATGTCATATATGATACATATGTAATATATATGACATATATGTCATATATGTTATATATATCATATATATGAAATATATATGACACATATATATGATATATATGTCATATATATATATATATTAAAAAAAAAAACACCTCCCACTAAATTGAAAAGGAAAACTCTCAGGGTGGGCTTTCTCTGACCGCATCTTAGTTCTATGATACAGAATACCTGCCACTGGTGCTGAGCCCTCGCTCACCTCACTGACCCTGGTTCCCCCAGTAGGTGATTTTGAGGACACATACAGTTCCCGTCCCAGTGGCTGGGGGTTAAAGACCCCCACTGACTCCACTTGCCAATGTTGAGACCCCACTGGCTCCAGTGGCTGATGCCATAGGTCAGGGGCACCCACACCCCCAGTCTGACTCTCATAGCCGACACCAAATTTCACTCACAAGTACACAAGTCTCACCAGCACCTTGTAGTAAGTCCTTGCAGCACGCACGCATGGAATAGAGAGTGATATCACATGCAGAGTGTTCCGAAAAGATTTAATATATAAGGTATGGAAGACAGGACACACAGCGATGATCAGATGCAGGGCTCAGCCAGACAAGGATACTGACCGACCGTTTTACATGTGACCAGTTCCTTTTATACCCGTTTTTGCCTACCCTCCTCACTGTTCCCCCTGTTCGCCCTTCCCCTATACATTGCCTCATCAGTTGGCAAAGTCCCACCAACATACAGGTCCCCGAGGTTTCCATCCTTACCAGCTGCAAAGTCTCAGTTCTTGAAAGTCTATCAATTAGTGTGACTGACAAGATTTGTTGCTGGTTATTGTTTTTTAACACTAATTGGCCAAGTTTTTTGTCTCTGTGTGTTTGTCTTGCTCCCCTTCCTTTTACTTCCGAATGAAAAAATAAACATTTTCACACCATACGTATCCTTACCAATTCATGCCACTGACTAGGTTTGTTTTTCTTATGATCACAATTACTCTGTGTAACAGCTGACTGCTCACAAAAAGGGTGTTTTACATTCTTCCTTTCCCCCCATCTCTAAGTTTTTGATCCTGTCATCTTTGGCAACACCCTATCATTTCAGGGGATTGCGAACTATTTCCATTATTCATCTATGCCTCAGTCCCACAGCAGTGGGATAAGGAACAGATTTCTAATGAGTATCCCAAGCCTTTCCAAAGCTGTCCTCTCAATTTTATATGGCAGAAAAGACAAATCAGCAGTTTGCCTGTACAGATGGTGGAAGACTGTACTATTTTGAGAATTAACAGGTGCCTTTGCTTGTTCTGTTTAGATTTATAGGTATTAAGAGGTTTTTTTGGGGGGCAGAGAAAAAACTTATTTTCATTACTTCTTTTGAGATGCTGGACTTATAACTATTAAAATATACATTTGTTTTTTTCATTTCTGTCTCTGAATCTGAGTCTTTTAGTCTCTGATAAAAATAAGCTACATTTATAAACTAGTTGGTAATATTAGAGAATATTTCTTTGCTTACTTAAGAAATTATATGGTAATTTAACCTTTAGTCTACATTTTTCAAATGTACTGGCTAAATTAAATTGGCTATCAAAATGTTATTTTCTGATATTTAATATTCCCTAAGTCACTCATGATTTTTTTCTGGTCCAGAGCTCTTGCCTATGAGTTATACCTATATAAATACTCAAAATTATATACAGTCAAAATATTACAGGAGTTTCCTGAAAACAGCCCCAGCTAAAGTGTAGGCCAACTGACTCCTTCATACTTAAAAGGTCACACATTCAATATAGAAAACTCAAATAAAATCAGGGTTTGTTCACCACTCAAGTTCATGAAAGACATAAAATGTTTTGAGTCCTTTATCAAGTAACTTCAGCTCCAGGTCAAAATTACCCTAAGGCATGTCTGGTATAGTAACTTTCATAAAAGCTCTTTACTCTTTCTTCTCTAAGATACTGTTTAGAATCTTTAAACCCATATGTATTGCTTAGAAATCCCATGGTAAATACCTGAAGATGGCTTAAAGCTGCAAACTCAATTATAAAAGCATATTTTGTTTCATATTTTTTCTCTATTCTGCTTGATTGTGTTTTAATTACAGAGGCTTAGCACAATCACTAGCCAGTGATGAACATGGTAACTAATTCTAACAGTATAATCAATTTTCAGTTTAGCTTCAGTCCATCATTTTAAATCTCTGGATTAGGAGAGCACTGTAACCTTAGATGTTTATTGAAAAGAATGGTTACACCTCCTAAAATAATTTATGAAGGGAAAAATTGCTTCAGAGACTCAGCCTATGTTTAAAATTTGGGATTCAGATTCCATTAAGCATACTTCCTGGAGAAATGCCATACAGGATTTAATTTGCTTTAAAGACTAAAGGCGTAGGGCCAAACTATGTACTGAGGGCCAATTCATGTACATCCAGGCCTCCTAAATATCCATTCAATTGCATTTACTCTCCCACTTCCTGGAATAGTTTAATCTTTTTTGTAAGTGAAATGATGAAAAAGGTCCTGTGGCACAAGCACAAATGAGGGTCAGGATGAACAAGGTTTGGATACAGGGATAGGAAGAAAACCACATTTGAACAACATCATCCAGGCAGTTGCCAAGAACTGAAACTAATTCAGTCAATGTCAAAAAGAGCAGAGTTCAGAATACATTTATAATTTAAATTTATATACATAATCTTTAGTTTGCAATCATTAGACAACGAGTAAGAACGTCTAGTAAAGGGCACTGACTACCCTTAGCATTTCTTTAAGAAGAAACAGAAGTGTCACATGTATCTCAGCCTTTCAGGACGTAAGACTGCCCTAATACAACATAAATAAAATAAAGATACAATCTCTCCATTGTTTGACACCTTCACCACAGAAACGGGAACTTCTGTTACACAATGGGAATTTCTAACATAAACAAGCTGGAACAGCTTGTTTTCATTAATAAGGTTCAGCTTCTTTTCTTTACATCCTGTATAGCAGAGGAGCTCTAAATCTGGGGTATTTCCCTAGCATCTGTTTACATGAGAGCTTAGTTATATGTAAAATACATGGGCAGCCATTGACTCCAGTGGCCATATTCACAAATTTACAAATATTTGGTGCTCATTAGTATATATTCCCTCCCACTGGAGATCAGTTCCAAATGCTGCTCTCAAATTGGCCCTCCCAGATAAATTAATCCCTTCCCAAGATGTTTCCAGCTTCCAGCTTTCTATAATTTTATTATGTCTCCTATTGATAGGAAAAGGGAATTAGTTAATTTTCAAGCTTTCCTAATTAAGAGCATAAAATTTTAAATGTTATGTCCATTATTCAAATAACAGGCAGTAACAATTATTAGAAAATGGCCCTTATGGCCATTTCTACAATCGTTACTGGGTGTCTAACTTCTAATTAGGAGATTTAACTCCTGCTGAAATCAGTAACGGTTTGGAAAAAGGTGTCAGAAAACATTTAGGTCCTTAACTCCTAAACTGTAACTGACTTCTCAGGTCTACCCTGAGGAAACAATTTATTTCCTTCAGAAAAAACCTGGTTGCTATGTAAATGACTGCTGGTCAAACCAACTTCTTGGTATAAGTACACTATAGTAGGGGTTAGGAAGGAAAAACGCCATGTTTCAACTTACGATCATGTGTCCATAATGGATACATAATGGAGGTAACTTCTTTTTATTGTTTCCATGTAGATTTAAATCCCTTGACTTAAGTATGACCTTCATTTACTGCTTTTGGAGAGAAAACAGATGGCTCCAGAGAAATAAGTTGTACTCTGCATATATATATAAGTGGGTAGACAAAAAATCTAATTAAACACAAGAAGGGAGAAGGCAGAATAGTGGAGATAATTGGTTGGAGATCACAACATCCAGAAGGCTAGGAATCACAGGAAAGGTTGAGATTAAGAGAAATGTGAGATACATAGGAATTGTGGAAGATGAGGAGGAGGGAAAAATACAAAACTTGATCCCAGGGTTTTATTCAAGAAGAGTGTGGCAAGCAGGTCGAGGGAGGTCATCCTCCCCCTCTACTCTGCCTTGGTGAGACCGCACCTGGAGTACTGTGTCCAGTTCTGGGCTCCCCAGTTCAAGAAGGACAGGAAACTGCTGGAAAGAGTGCGGCAAAGGGCTACAAAGATGATTAGGGGATTGGAACACCTCTCTTATGAAGAAAGGCTGAGGGATTTGGGTTTCTTCAGTCCGGAAAAAAGACGGCTGAGGGGGGACCTTATCAACACTTATAAATACTTAAAGGGTGGGTGTCAGGAGGATGGGGCCAGGCTCTTTTCAGTGGTGCCCAGCAACTGGACAAGAGGTAATGGGCACAAACTTGAGCATAGGAAGTTCCATCTAAATATGAGGAGGAATTTCTTTCCTTTGAGGGTGGCAGAGCACTGGAAGAGGCTGCCCAGAGAGGTGGTGGAGTCTCTTGTCTCTGGAGACATTCAAAACCCACCTGGATGCGTTCCTGTCATACTCATTTCCAGCTTTCCTGTCATCAAATTTGGCTATTTTCACGTGTTTAAAGCCATGAAACTATTTTCTCATTTGACATTGTCCTTAGCAGTACTTTACTGTTACTTAGTGAAAATATTAATAAATAATATTTCAGCTATGTAGACTCCATATCTGATTAGTGAACTTCTTAAGTTCTTCATATGTGACATGTAAAGAGACTTTTATTTTCATTCTTGTATTAGAGCAGGGTTTTTCTTTGTGTAACTATCAAAATTCTTCCTTATTGGCACAACTATACAAAGGTAATATAATAAATCACAGATTTTTTCTTTCCTAGTTTTGTAATTGTATTCACCCTTTAGGAAATTGAAAATTTCATCTCTATGGTGTCCTACCACATATATCAACATAATCAGCAATGTGCTTCTTTAATGATAAGTTGATATTGGAAAGATGAGAACTACGACCTTTGTGCTAATTAGTTATATGAAGAATCCAGTGAGATGCAAAGTGTCAGACTTAATGGTACCTCAGATTACACATTTTAATCAAAACTGTGAAAGTAATACATAAAGCTAATTATACCACAGAAATCAAACAGATACGTTGTAGCATACTTGTAAGCTTAAGTGCATTTCTCTTTAGAGGTTTCTAATCTGCTTCCTAATTATCTAATTAGTAACAAGTATTTCTAATTTTTTAAACTTTTAATGAGAAATCTTGTCAGGCTGAATACTGTTTTCTTTTTTAGCAGAAAAATGTATGCAATGTAATTGCTACTTTGTGAGCAGCAATGTATCTGTATCAACTTATACGACAAAATGTCAGGACAATATGTTAAAGCTTATACTTAACAGTAAAATTCAATGAATATATAACCTTTCAGTGAGGTCTGGAACTTCAGAGGGTGCTAAGAAAAGGTAGCAACAATATCCTTCTGGACATATTTTGATGCCATGCATATGTTAACTAAAAATGTTCATGCTCTTGTCTATTCTCATTCATCCAGAACACTAAGGTTTGAGAAGATAAAGTAAAACAACTTTAGCTCATGAATTTTCTACTTCCTATTCCAGTGAATCAAGGACTCTGAGTCATTTGTGGTAATGATAAGAGAATGACACATTAATCTGGACTCATTTATAAAATCCTTATCCATGTACATAGTATCCCATTCTTTGAAATAAATGGAACAGCTAATGTTCTGTTCAGTGAGAAAGGGTCTTGTGAGGTAAAAGAGAAAAACAGGTAAGCAAGCTTATGGCAAGAATAAATTACTGTTATACATGTGATTTTCTTATATATTTTACTGCAGTAGAAGTGCAGTAGACAATTTTCATTAGAAAACAGAAGGCCAGGAAAAAAAGTCTTTTTTGGTTTCCTGGGAACTTCAGGATTAAATTCTTCTACTCAACTAAATGGAATACTGACAGAAATTTATCCTCCACCATACATCACTACACACCTAGCCTGAGAATCATAAACATTTTAGAAGTATACTAATGGTATTTAAGTTTACCAAGCTATGCTGGAGATGGCTTCTTTTTAGAAATACAATTCCTGCAAAACTCAGCCCAGTCTTACCCTTTGTCCTAGATTCTGTTCTTTCTGCACAGTCTTCTCAGACTTGGTAACTCTACATTGTATATAGAGGGTTCACTGATTTCCTCCCTGCACCTTAGCTTTCCTATGAGTGGTTTCAGTATGACTTCTCATGCATCTGAAGGATCAGATTTCTCTTCAGTAATAAAGTATTGATGTTTCTATCAACATTCAGCTCAAAATGAGTTTCTCATAAAGTTTCTTCTTCTTTGAAGATTTTCCTCATCTTCCTTTGGTTACCCAGGAAAACAAAGCGAATTCTCTATTTCCACAAAGAAGCTGAATGAAACACTGGAAAGAGGGCTTTGTTCAAAGGAAGAATATTGAAAAAGTCTAACTTTTGTAAGACACTTTTTTGCCAAAATATTTCTTACAATCTTTATAAGTCTTTTTTATGTTACCCCTGTTACATCAAAATCTCTTTATGGACAAAAAGGAACACAGCATATATACAAAGCCAAAAATTCACTGTTAGTGCAATTAATATTTTAGCAATATAATAGTCCCAACTAGTACAGAAAAGTGTTATTAGTAACACGTGTGAAACTGTTAAACAATAAATATCTTCCCAGTATCTGACCCTTTGACCCTTTTCTCTCGTGGTGTGCTCACATTTTGAATGTCCCAGAGTGAACACTTCCCTTTTCCTTAGGCATAGAGAGGTTGAGTGGTGGGGTTGCTAAGGGCCATTAGCACTGTGTGGTCCTTGCCAGCAAAAATAAGATGGTCATGGTGGGGTGGGTTATCAGGGCACAGTGCAGGCTGGCTGCTCCCCAGGGAACAGAAGTTGTGTGGGGTCCTCAGGGGAGTAAGGCAGAACAGGGACCAGCAGCCAGGGCCCATCCCACCACGCACCCAGGGAGCAGAGCAGCCAGGGGGCACAGGGACTCTTCTCCCTAAAAATAAGGGTTCTTCACCCAGTATGCAAGAGGCAATCAACACACTGAGTGGAGATGTTAGTCTTTATTTCAGTTCTGCAGAATAGGGTGCTAGGCACCTAACACAGCCAGCACACCTCTTCGGTGGATCTTTTATACAAAAGGATCTTTTATACAAAAAAGTAACAAGGAACACATCACATTAAAATAGATGATCGGTCACTTGCAATTATACAACAAAAACTCATTTGCACTTGTCCTAATTTCTGTCTGGCTCATTATACTAAGGCGGTCTTACATTTACATATAAAATCTCCTCCTGGAGGTGTGATCTTTAGCATTAAAATTATCTAGGGTAACTAGACGCTATAACTTCGTCCTATCAGCTACCACTATGTTACAGTTTAACTTTCTGTTTTGTTGGGGTTCCTTCTGGAACAATGGCTAACTTTAAGATTGGATTATTTGTATTTATGGGCTTTTTGTTTTAGGGACTTTATATTTCCATTGCCATGGTTTCAGAGCAGGCCATCTTGGTCGCCCAATTTTGTGGATTTTTAGCTCTTTTCAACCTCAGGGCAGCCCCAACCCTGGGCATCTGACAAGTACCAGGCCACCAGCCTCGCAGTGCTGCAGTGCTGCAGTGCTGCGAGGGTCAGGGCAGGTGGATGCCAGCTTCAGTCATCAACTGTGGGCACCTGCACCAGGCTAAGGGGAAACGCACCCTAACGGAGCTGAGGGCAGGTAATGCAGGCATAAAAGACTATGGTGAAAACAGGGGTGCTTGGTGAGGTAAAACCCACTATGACCCAGGATATTAACTTTAGAAAGAAAGTTGCAATGAAAAAATGCCAGTTTTGCCTATTTTGGCAGTCTGAAGTAATGTGTTTGTATTATTGACCTGTAATAAAAAGAAGAAGAATAGAAAAAATTGAAAACATTTTTTAAAAAAGTATTTGGTTCAATTTAAATATATTTTATAGCTTACCTAGCAGATAAATTCACACATATAATTGGTATGCTAAATATAAAACTATTGGTGGCCCTACTTTAGAAACCCAAGGAAGTATTTAGTATTTTTACTTACATAATTTTGTCATGCTTAAATATTGTTTACATCATTCATATTCTGCAAAATCTTTGTTTTACCCTTATTAATCATAATTAACTTCCAAGAAAATCGTGTTGCTATTCATAATACTGATGATGACGCTTGAGCAAGCATATCACTGGATCTCGCATTCCCTGGATTTCAAAGATTTTTATTATGGCAACTTTCACAAATAATGTTGCAAGTAAATCACTAAGGCAATCATCCTAATCAGATAGCTGTGTTTCAGAGTGTGCATTGCTCTTGCTTCTTGATCAACACAGGGGTGCTGAACTCTGTCTGGGTTTTTTTTTGTTGTTGTTTAGGTCCATTTCTAACGAGTGCATTACAGAGAACAGATAATGACACAAGTAAGGTAGATTAGAAGGAAAACATATTTTTAAATGCATTTATTAAATGACTCACAAAAATGCTAAAGCACAGATGTCAAATTACTTTGACTGTACAATCTCAGATACTTTCTGGCAAAATTTTCCACTCAGTGGGTGCTCCATATTCCATGGTATACTGAGTAGCGCTGGTGAAAACATATTAAATCCACCCTCACTTTCTTGCTTTCCCCCCCGCAGAAGCCCACCAGAAGACCTGAAGCCAGTAAAATCCAAACTGTATATTTTTAAAACTAATATTCTCAACCAGGAAAATGTAGCTCAAGTGATTTGCTTGCGGAACTAAGGCTTATTATTGCTTTAAATATTAATTACAAAGTTTTTCACATTAATGCTTTAAAAGGAGAATCCCTTCCATCTCAGTTTTTAAAGATGGGTATTCAGCTGATGTAAACCAATTTGACAGGATTATGCCAGTTAAAAGCATCAGAGAAGCTGGCCAGAATGTATTATCATCTTATACAAATAGGGAGCCCTGTCTTATCTTTTTTCCTTTGGTTTGGGGTCCTTGACACTTTCAGCCACAATGACATAGAAGCAGAGACAATGATACAGTGCACATTGTTCCCCAGCAGGACTGTGGCACTTCATTAATAATGCCAGCCAACACTATTCTCAGGGTCAGCCACCCTCCAGTTCTCTAATCTCCAAGACCAAACTACTGTAAAAATATATGAAAACCCCATCTGGCTAGTTCATGAAATCTCAGAAGCTTATCATTTGTCAAAAATGATCTTTCTTGCTCAGGCTTTCCATCTCTCTTTTATTAAATACAACTGTTCATCCTCATCCCCAAGTGCTGCCCGTCTATCTGCTTTTTTTGCCAGAACAGTCCTCTGAAACTTCTGAAGTTTTCAGAATCTTAACTTCTATGGTCATTTTCTTATATTTCAGCTATTTAGAGCTTGGTGCTATATTTTATAATGTAGATCCAAAACTCCTAGCTCCTAGTAATTTTCTGAGAAAGAAAGGTAAAACATTACTTCACTTACAGTCTACCCCCATCAGGAAAGGAAAGAAAAATAGGATAAGGTTTGTTAGTTAATAAAACAGGTTTCAATTTTTTTTTTCTAAAGGAGGTTGCTAGTAAAACAAATGAATAAATTAAAACGGCAGTACTGTACAAAAAGAGTAGGTTTATACTACTTTTATGGTTAAGTAAACCCTAGGACTGTTTTTGTAAAATGTTTTTGTAAAATATTTTTGTAAAATCTTAAGGTCTCCAAGCCAGAAATAATTGATCAAAACTAAAATAGCTAGATTTGCTTTTTTCTGTTGTCTTGATGAAAGATTTACATTTTCCAAAGAAGAATAAAGTTACTTAAAAAAACCCCACAGGGCAGTAAGCCTTCCTAGTTCAGTAAGTATGCTTACCCTCTATTGAGATTCTGTGACATAAGCCTACCTCTAATTTTCAAGTACATTTTTGGAGAGCGAGAATAAATTTGTTTCTTATTAGCATTCCTGTGTTTGTTTACCAGTTTTTCACACAATTATTTTCAGTCTTTTTTTATTTTATTTTGCTGACCTATACATTTGCTTTTATTATATTATTTGTTGTGTGAAACTGAGAAATAAACCAACTTGGTAAGTCCCAGACTGGCACACTTTCTTTATGACCACAAGCAAGTCATTGACCAATTTGTAAAATGAAGAAATAAAATCAAATTTTCCCTATTTAAGGACATTTTCATAAATGATCTGTATGAGTGTTTACAAAGTCTTTAGAGTGCATGATGATGAATGATGTATAAACAAGACACAAGTCCTTTTATAAATTACCCACCAGTTGAAAGATAGATAATAAAGAAAGGTTACAGTTAATTTTCATAATTCGGGGTGGTTTCCAGCAGTGTCATGTATGACATTTCTGACAGAAAATCTGCATATGGAGAGATGGATCCCTTTGACACCCCATGACAAGGTAGGCTCATCTCAGAGCTCCATTTTTTTCTTCCTACTGCCCCTGAGCTGAGATCTCACAGTCCCCTGGTCTACAGCACTTCCCAAAGGAAAGGTTGTGAATGGCTGGTCTTTCCTCCCTGTCCTCAAAATCCCAACCTCCCCAAGTACTTTAGTCATAAACTTTCAAGCCGATCCACTTTTTTTCTGCTCCAAGTAGTCTCTTAGATTTGCCACCACACTAGGCTCCCTCTCAACTCCCCAGTCCTCTGGATTTTGTCATGTTTCTCACCTGCCTTTGGCTATGCAATACCAGTGTGCCACCTCATCTATATTCCCAGCCTTGAAGTTCCTGTGTTCGTGAACCTCATTGTTCTTGCTCTCCAACTCCTATAAATAATGTAGTCAGCTCCTCAGCTTTTTACATGATTTAAAAGGGCTCTGGGGTCTTGTGACTACTGCTGGTGCTCTCCCACTGATCACAGAAACTTGGTCTTCTTCCCCATCTTCCTTACTCCCTACTTGGCCAGGAACATAGACTTGGCACTGCTTCTGGGAGTGATTTAGCATAACAAGACACATGACAAAATCCACTTGGATACAACCAATAGCACACAAAAAAAAAAAAGAGATCCAAGAACAAAAAGGGGAAAAAGATATATGACAGGCTCACCCAAGAATCTGTGTTAGTTGTTCTTTTTTTATCATTCTTAAATGATTTGGAGAAGGGAACAAATCTTGCAGTTTTTCCAGTTGGACAAATCTGAAGGTGATGGCACGGACTTGCAGAAGTACTTGAAAACGCGACATGAGTAGCTGATGGAACAGAAGATGAAATTCAGTGTTAAGTGCTAGATAATACGCCTGAGGAAAAAAATGACTGAAAGTTAGCTTTTACTTCTCATGAAAGTGATCCTGAAGCTACTGTTGACAGTTCTCTGAAAATTTTAACTCAGAGGCAAATGATACATTAACTTAAAAAAAAAAAAAAAAAAGAAAACAAACTTGAAAGACTGATTATTCCTGTTTAATGTATGGTTTGCAAGCACTTCCAATGCTATATGCAGTTTTTTTGACCTGTATCTTCATCCAAAAAAGACTTCAACAGAAGCAGAAGAGATTTCCGTATCCTAAAGTATTACCTACTTTGAGCCATGGGGACATTACCTATACTAAGCACTTCAGCTTGTGAAAATAAGCTAGGTTAGGGAGACTCGTACAGAGAGTTAAAATCATGAATGAATGGAGAAAGTGAATAGTGATCATTCACTATTTCTCGTTATCCTAATAATAAGTAATACCTAAGGAAATTATCAAGCAGCTGTTTATCTGTTTTAAGCAAGAACTTTGAAGTACTTTTGCATATAATTAGCTATGATTATGTGAAATAGGAATATAGTACACATGATGGCTTGAGTACACATTTAGCTTGGCAAAAATTTGTCATAGGCTAGTTTTGGAATGATATCCCAGGGAGGATTTATAGAATATGTGCCTTATTTCTTATACCATTTAATTAAACATCTGCCATTGGGCAGTGTCAGAAGAATTAAGGTTCATTAGTTGAATGCTTGACATAGTCCCATTTGACGGATGCAATTTAGAAAATAACATAAATTAGACCTGAAGACCTATGGAAGTTATTAATCTACTGTGCATTTTTGACAGTGATTGGCAGGTGTACTGACACTAAGCATACCATTTTTTTCCTTACATCATGTTACTTACAGCACACTTGCTTTGCTACTGGTTCCAATTGGAACCCAGGTTCCTAGCCAGTTTATAATTTCCAGTACCAAACTGTACAATAAAACCTAACTATTTCAAAGAAAGAAACATTATCATGAAAACCCTCGATGCTTGCCACAGCTTGTCTCCCCCCCCAAAAAGAGTAATTCCATCAAAAAAGAAAAAATCCCTTACTGTTTAAGAATAAAACATGATACTTCGTGAAAAAGATTCTATGTGACAGCACCACGTAGCGTGACAAAACTGCTACCAGAATGGCATAAATGTTAAAGGTGAAGTCTGAATCGGATTTATAGGGAAAAAATGTTTTTAATGGGTGGGCCCTTGAGCAAAATATATTGTTTTATAAAATGGCCATTGGGAATTCAGCTCAAGAAAGAAAATAAAATAAAATTCTGGTTCCTAAAGGCAAAGAACTCAAAAGAAGTAAACATATTAAATGAAGTTGATAAAAGAGAGGTCAAAGAGGGGAGGTTTTTGACTTTATGGCCAAGGAAACAAACAAAAATTCTTATACTGCTTCATAACTAGACCATTCACTGTAATATTCCTGGAAAGTAACAAGATATTACCATTTTTTTCATTGAAGAAGTAAGAAGGATGATTCCTGAAAAAGATACATTTTTGACACTACAGACACCAATCTTTTGCAAATGCAATGTAGTTTAATTTAGAAACCATAATATTATATTGTGAACGGTAAAGTTCGTAAGTATAAAGCTGATGCGAAACAGCAAAGCAATAACCCTGTTATTGCAATAACAGTTGCAATAACAAGCAATAACTGGCACAAAATGGCCAGAACAAAATAGGGAATGACAATTGAGGAATTAGAGGCAGGGATCATGGCTTTGCACCAGGTTTTCTCCTTTGTCTACGCTCACGAATTCTTGGTTTCATAGGCAAAGTACTGTTTCCATTAAAATTAACGTGACTCTTTCCAATTACATCAACGGACACCGAATGAAGCCTCAGGTCGGAAAGTTCTAAATATATCACAAATCAGAGGTGGAATATATTTGTTGTTTCTATGACACAGTTTCACAACTAACCTTTAAGTATTTCTCTTATAGGAGACTATGTTATAAATAAAATGGAGGGATATAGATAGATATAAATATATTATAGATATTAATAAATGGGAGGGATAATCCATCCAGAGGTCAATAAAGATGCTGTATTATCAAGAGGTCAAAAGAATATGTGTTTTTCTCAGCTAATATATTTATCCCAGTGGTTTTTGTATAACTTTGGTAGATTTTTGTATGTAGAAATTGACATTCTAACAGGGAAAGATCACTGCAAAGATATACGCACCCTAAAATTTTATATATTGAAATAAAAATGGCTTTCTAGGCAATCTTTTTTCTCCTAGATTAATATAAACTCTTTCTTATTTTTCACCTATATAGTTTTTTCCCCTCCTACATCTAAAGGTTCAAATTAAGCTGAAACTTGCATTTTTCTAATTTATTTAGGAAATTTATTCACGTAGGGGAAATTTTGACTGAAAAAGAAAGGAGGAAGAAAAATAGTATAGTGCACAAATGAGAGAGAGAGAAAGAAAAAGAAAGAGAGAAAGAGAAAGAGGGAAAGAAAGCAGGTCTTCGAGCCAAATGAAATGGATAAGTTTCAGAGATAGCTATAGTGTATGCCATGTAGCTATTGAGAAAGAAGTAGGGATTTAGAGAAGCAGAGAAAGAAGGATACTGTAGCTCAGTCAGGTTCAGTGAGCTATATAATCTGCTTACAGTTTTATTAGAAATTCTATTGTGTCTGGACACTGGGCAGGCTGCCTTGTGGACATGAAGGAAAGCGATGAGTTCTTAAAGTTTCACGTGGCATTGTTGCCTCTTTTTACTTAATGTCATGGAGGCAACCATGATAAGGTTAAATGGGCAGAGCAGGGATTGGCTTAAGTGAAATTCCTATCTATAAAGCCCCGATATTCTCCTTGTCTGCTGGATTTCTATAGCAACGACTGAAGGGCAGCAGCACATTGAGAAAAATGTAGTAAAACACTTTCCAGCAGTATAATTTGTTCTTATCTTAAGTCTAGTTTTTTTTTTCAAGGATTACCCTTACTTTATTGGGGAATCTGTTTGCTTCAGAGAGGAGAAAATGTTTAAGAGTAAAACAGTCATGCCTGCAGTCCTGGTATACCATACACTCCACAACACATGTAGACGTACATGAATATCTATATTGAATGCAAACATTTTTTAAATGCATTCATACTCCCTGTATGCATCTTGTATCTTACTACTTATTTATTTTAATACCCTCAAATATTATCCAATGTAAGTTCAAAGGATGAAATTAAATAATTTTTCTCAAATTTTTGTCTGATTGGTCTTAGAAATACTTGGGATTATGTGTTATAAAAATATATCAGTTAAATGTGATTTTAATGCAACATCTGTAAACAAGGTATAAAAGAGAGAAAACAATTTTAAGGAGCCTGTAAAATGTGAAACTTAATTTCAGTAATGCATGTATTAATGAGTTTCACTATTTTATCTCAACATAGTGGTCTCTACATAGTCTCAGACTGCTTTTTAAATATGCATGCTATTACTGAAAGTGTATTTTTGCTCATTTCACACTGTAGAGACCACTGCATGTTGCAAGTTGCGTAAGTGCTTATTTGCCATTAACATTGAAGATGATAAGCATGCTGTGCTTTAAACTTACTGCACTTAATTTACTCTGTAAATAATGTAAAGAGGAGTCCAAGGTCATAGGCTAAACATAATTTTATACCGTGACTGCGTATGCAATAACAATACCTATATACCACACACTCATGTCATCATCATTATAATGACTAATACTGTAGCATTTTGACACAAGCAAAATGATATAATTATTTGAGTGCCTTTCCAACAACTGTGACTTTCCCTACAGCTTATTACAACACATTCATTTTCTTCTCTATGAAGTGTATTTTACTCCAAGAGCACGCAAGGTGATTGTATCAATTATACCATAACATGTTCATGTTATTGTCTGGTTCAAACAGAATTTTACCTGATATATCTATATCAGAAAGGTGTAGTGAATTGACTGTGAAATCCTTGAAATGATGTTCTGAATCTGACACAACTTTAAATGGTTCTTCACAGTTTTTAATATAAATTTATATGAGTTTCTACTAAATTGCTTAAGAAAAACAGGAATAGCACATATTTTATCCCTGAATAACAACCTAAGTTAATCAGGTTTCACTAAATCAGAAAAAAAGCTTTCCTTGATTACACCTGGGGACAGATCTTCAAAAATCACGAGAGAACATTCAGATGGAAGAGAGATTTTAAGTTATTTTATTATATTTTATTATGGATGTTTTTCATCCATTATATGCATTGAAGTTTTATTTCACTACTGAGGACTTTTAATTTTCCTGTCCCTCTAAATACCTGCAGAAGTTGCTAGATAATTTATTGCTGGCTGCTGGAATTGTTACACACCATGAATTTTAGACTGGTAGTCCCAAGTAAATTAGGTCAACACCACAATAATCCAAAAGGAAAATACTGTCACACTTCAGTAGGGAAAACCGAATTACTTCTTTAATTAATTATCATATGTCTTAATGAGGATAAGGTCTAGCTACTCTGAACTCTGCTCTACATTTCAGAGATGGTAAAGGTGGCTCCTAATTACATACAGCCCATTTTTTTTTTTCAGCATATCTATATTCTGCTGCATGAATTCATAAAAAGAAGATGAAATTGACTTTAGCCAGCATATAATATTTGCTTTCATTTCAGCAGACCTTCATACCTGTTGGAATTAGTTACCAGAGAAGACAGAAAAGACATGATCAAAACACATCCTATGCCCTTGGATCTTCCAATGTTTGGAAAGCAACATAAACTCCTGTCTTGTTATACTAAAAAATGTCAGCACAAAATTCCAAATCAGCTCTCTGCCTCAGAAAATATATGATTTACTAGTTTTTATGGGACACTTCAATATTCATGTTAGGAGAGGCAAAACTATTTGCAGCCTCATGGACACTTAAACATACACAGAAAAATGGCAGAAGGAGATAAAACAGAAATAATACTATTTAAATTCATCAAAGAATCATTATAGGAAGAAAGGAAGAACAATTCAACTAAGTAACTATGAAGCATACCAATGTCCTTTCCCTGGCTGAATATTTGACCAGGAATTCTGAGAAAAAGACACTTATATGTGTATCAGAGACAGGAGAGATAATCTGGAGAAATCTCTGCAATAGAAAATGTTTCCATAACTGATGCTGAGATAATGTATCTACTGCATGTTGTCTTATAGGTAGATCAGCAAAGTTGGTGTCTGCAGCAAAACATGAAGTGAGGCAGTATCTGCTAAAATGAAACACTTCTGGAATAACCATACAGTATATTTTATGCATATCTTAGGTGGAGAAATTGATAATATTAGTAGGGATAATATTTTTAACAATAATCAAAAACACTTCCAAAGGGCTAAGGAACTATTGATGCACTTCCACAGTTATCATAGCAGCATATTTTATTTCTTCACTTCAGTTGGTCACTAAGGACTTGATTTCATATGTTCTACCTTCCTTCTGTCATCTAACAGGTTAGATTCCATCATGGGAGTAGAATTCATATTGTATGTCTTTAACTGTCAAATATAAACTAATGAACTTATTCTCTTCAGACCGTTTCTAGGACAAATGCTAGTATAGGCTCTTTATGTCTAAATAGACTGGATAAACAAGACAGCATAGACATTCAGCTTTTAGATTATAGGTGTATTTAGGTTTCCTGACTTCTGCACCTGAAACTTGAAGAGTTTTAGTCTAACTTAACTGAGCTCAGTATCTGACAAAGTAAAATGTCTGTCATATTCAAGAAACCAGAGGAGACAATCAAGTGGTGCTCTTCAGTCAGCAGCTATTGAACTAGAATTGATTATAAGAAAACGATAATTAAAATGTTAATTATAAGTCTAAAGGGACAAAAAGAGGTTAATCATGATACAGCAGAAATTAACATGCTGTAAGTCCCTAAAGAGAAACATCCTGTTAACCCGAGGAACATGAACATACACAAGTCTATGGGACCTGATGAGATGCATCCCAGAGTCCTGAAGGAATTGGCTGATGTAGTTGACAAGCCACTCTCCAT
>VWZL01001678.1:140620-153372 GCA_013396915.1 Stercorarius parasiticus
AAGGGGGCCTACAGGAAAGCTGGGGAGGGACTGTTTGCAAGGGCATGTAGCAATAGGACGAGGAGCAATGGTTTTAAACTAGAGCAGGGTAGGTTTAGATTAGACATTAGGAAGCAGTTCTTTACAATGCGGGTGGTGAGACATTGGAACAGGTTGCCCAGAGAGGGGGGTGGAGGCCCCATCCCTGGAGACATTCAAGGCCAGGCTTGATGAGGCTCTGAGCAACCTGATCTAGTTGAAGATGTCCCTGCTTACTGCAGGGGGGTTGGACTAGATGACCTTAAAGGTCCCTTCCAACCCAACACGTTCCATGATTCTATGATTCTGTGGTATCTTTCCTCAACAATGGGATATAGAAAGAAAAGAAGAATCATAGAAAATACAGAATTAACAATTCTTGTCTTGAAGAAAATGGGAGCCATAAAACATATTGGAAATAATGAAATACAGTGCAACTGAAGCAACATGAGTTCAAAACGGAAATTGTTTCCTATTTTTTTTCTTTTCCAGACAACTAGAATTTGTGCAAATGAGTTCGTTGCACTCCTTGTTTTTTGGACTACATAAACCAGGAAAATAGTGCTGCTTGACTCATGGAAAAGGAGAGAAACAACAAAGAAAATATCCAGCTGTGCATTGAGAGGTCATCAAAACAATACAAATCCCCAAATCGGCATGTTATCTGATGACATGTATCTGGTGTGCCTTCCTTCTTCAGGGTGAAAAATTGTGAAGGGCAGCTGCAGTGTGGCTGCTCATAGAATCACAGAATGGTTCAGGTTGGAAGGGACCTTAAAGATCAACTAGTTCCAACCCCACTGCTCTGGGCAGGGACACCTCCCATTAGACCAGGCTGCTCAAAGCTTCATCCAGCCTGGCCTTGAACACCTCCAGGGAGGTGTTGACAGCTTCCCTGGGCAACCTGTTCCAGTGCCTCACTACCCTTACAGTAAAGAATTTTTTCCTGATATCCAATCTAAATCTACCCTCTTTCAATTTGAAGCCATTACCCCATGTCCTATCATTAAACTCTCTGCTAAAATGTCCCTCCCCATCCTTCCTGTAGGCCCCTTTTAGGTACTGGAAGGCCGCTATAAGGTTTCCTCGGAGCCTTCTCTTTTCCAGGCTGAACAACCCCAACTCTCTCAGCCTGTCATTATTTTGAAGTTGTCGTTGTTCAAAGGAAAGTCATAAATAGAACTTTAAAATTGTAGTGAAAATAGTTAATGATCATCACAGGGGGAATGGTACACATCGGAAAATGGAGGGGGGGGGTATATGTACTTGAAGAAGTCAGAATGAAGATAAGGAAGAAGGATCCATTAACTTGTGAGACTATGGAAATTTTCACCATATAGAGAGGTTAGATTATGTTACTTAATGGATCATAAACTTCAAGGATCCTGAACTGCTTGTGCATTGGACAGTTTCTCTGGAGCTTATTCCAATCACCTTGGGAGGTCAATGAAACAAGGTAAAGAACTATTAACAAGGAAGTTGATATTCTAGCTGCTCAGTTTTCAAGGGTAAAACAAATTTTTGTCCATCTTTGGCTATGACAAACTGCAGCAGGACAATGAGAACTTCAGTTAGGTCTAGACGACATATTAAAGCACAGTGAGTTTCATTTAAGGGGAACTGTTGCAGTGAATTCTGACGAACTAACCAAATCTGTTAGCATCATATAAAAGTCTGCATGTAGAAAAGTGGATTTCTTTCACATGATAAAAAAAATTGACTTTTATCATGTTCCAGTATAAAGAGAAGCGAAAGCAAGCACAATGGAAGAACATAGGTGATAGACCCAAAAGAATTCAAAATCTGTTGAAAATCTCTTGGGGATCAATGCTAATCCTTTTGTAGTAAAGAAGGAAGAATTCAAGTGGGTTGGTAATAGCAAGATACCTGTTGGAATTAGTAGTCGCAGTCATCCAAATTCCTTCCTACCCTGTGTTCTTTCAAAGCACAAGAGACTGCAGATTAGGTGATGAAATATTTTCCCAGAAGGCAGCAAGCAGAGGTTTTTGTGTAAATTGCATGACAGATGGGCTTGTAGGACAGGCAGCAGGGCCTGGTCATTCAGAATAAGCAAAAGGAGAAAGGTCTGGCTGTGCTCTCTGAAAGAGCTTGTTCTGTGACACCTAGGTGATGGGAGAGGCGGGAAAAACATAACCTGTATTTTTAAGGTTTCTTCTCCATAATGCTTTGAATTGAAGAAGAGTGCAGGGAAGTGAGTGCGGAACCTTTTACCTCTAAGAAAGAAATCAATGAGCAATTTCATAAATGTTTCCATGTGATGTATGCCCCCTGGGGTTTTCACAGAACAGCTTTTTGCAAAAAAGAATATAGATCTCACTGATCTTGAAAATCATCCTGTAAATCTCTTATTTTCAAGAAACTCAGATAAAAATCCCGAAGCAACTCGGCTGTTACAGTTTAAGGCTTCTGAGTTTTTGTCTGGAATAGGGAAAAGAAGTCTATGTAATCTTGTTCATATTGGTTAGGTCAGTCCTTCAAAATAATATTACTTTAGACATCAGTAAATTAAAGTTTACTGAGTTTAAAGAGCAGGTTGTTCAGAGATTTGTCCAGTTCAGTCTTGAAACCTCCAATCTCTTCAATGGTGCCTAACCTTCACTCCAAATGCAGCATAACAGCCATGTATCCCCACTTGTCTCCACAATGAGGAATGAAAAAGACACAGACAATTGATTTACTGTTACCTTCTGTTGGCTTTTAAAAGACTCAGCCCCACTCAGCTAGGGGCACCCTTAGAAATAATGTAGATGCCCAAGTTACAGTGATCTCATTGCATATGTCTATATTGCTAAGTGAAGGATGTTGAGTGAATGAGCTCTTCTACTTCATCCCTGATAATTAATCTTGATTACTTGTTAGACTACTTCCTGGCTCAGTTTTAGATTGCTCCCAAATAACTCACTCCTTGAGTAGTTTGACATGGAAAGGGTTGTCACTTAGCAGTATGGAAGCAGTGCCACTAGGCCTCAGGAGCTAATCACTTTTTTTTTTGTTTTTGTCTTTATTTTTGGTTTTGGGTTTTTGTGTTTGGTTTTGGTTTTGTTTGTTTTTGTTTTGTTGTTGTTGATTGATTGGGGTTTTTTTTAAGTTTAAGAATAGACATTAACTTCACACACACACATATTTCTACACAATCAAGTATCTGTTCAAGTTATGTGCCTTATCTGCAAAACTGAATTTTTTTGAGAACTCAAATCAGATGATGGATATAAAACAGGATGTACACTTATAATATAGTTACCGCAAATACATATAATTATGGAGTCCATATATCTCATACAGAAATTAAAGAAAACATTTCATAAATTTGTATATAATGTCGAGTGTGAAAGATTAAAAAAATAGATTTATTTTTTATTTTTTCAATGCAGAATTTCATACCATTTGAACTAGACAAATAAACACAGGATGCATTAGTACAATTACTATATATGTTATTCAGTGCAACTACATTATTCAATTAAATCTGAATTAAAATTAAATCTAAATCAAAACCTGAATAAACTGTAATGCAGGAAGTTATAAGTAATGTCTTTGTGCTACACTTGTGCTGCATTTCATTTAAAATTCACAGAAATATAACTAAATAAGTATTAGTCACTTTAGTTTTGTGTTAATTATATTTTATTGGAAACACAAGAATAAACAGGAAAATCACAATTAAGCCAGCATTTTATTTGCAGGTCTAATGACAACTCCTTAGAGTTAGGGGTTTTTTTAATGTATCTGTTGTAATGAAAAACAAAAAGGTAGTTAATATATACAAAGACATGCTTGAGATCTTTGTTGATGGTCTGTGATACCTTCATGTCTTGTTATCTGAAAATTGTTTGTAAAGTAAACTGCTCCTCAGTGTAATACCAAAATGTAATATAAAAAGATATCAAAATGGTTGTTGGCATATCTTCAGCCTCTGTCATCATTCCCTGTTAGGAGCACTTAACTTCTGATTATAAACATTATCAAGCAAGTATTTTTTTGTATAAATTTAGTAATGCATAAAATCTCACAGTTTACGCATGGCACAGAACAGTTTGACTATTCTCAATAATAATAATAAAAAGCTGAGTGGTTATTTTTTTTTTACATAAGTGCATATACTGAAATTTTATTTCTCATTTATCATCAGCACAAAATGAAGCTATAACTCATGCAGGTTATTTCACGATTATGAATCCAACTTAAATACATGTCATGCTGAAAATTATGTTAAAAATGTTTAAGCTAAATTTTAAAAAGTATTTATATGCTTATTTAAAATCAATTTTGTTCAGCAGAGAAGTATCTAACTTAAAATGTATGGTTAGTGTTTGAAGATGAAGATTATAGAGTGTTTATAGGGTTACAAGGTATTCCTTTTATAGCACAATCAGCTGTAAAAAAATTTGCATGGAACAACACATGTAACAATTGAATTGGTACAGCTATAAGGGAAAAACTTACTTGTTCTGCTTAATAGGGATTTGGTGTAACTAGAATCACTAGTTATTAGTGCTGAGGAGTACCTCAAGTGGTCGTCTTCACATATTGAGATGACGAACAACTAGTCTTCAAAAGTAGTTTTGATATAACATCTTTCAATGAAAACTTCATGTTAAAAAAATGCTTTTCATTTTACATATTGTAATTATTATTTATATTTCTGAAAAAAAGCCAAATATGTAGGAATACTCTAAGATACATGCACAGACTAAATAACTGAATGACTCACTATGCTTTGAAGCTCCCACTTACCAAATATATTGCATAATTTCACACACTTTGCATTTCAAATTTAAAAGCTAAATGTTTGTCCACTAAATTGTCATCTAAATGCACCAACTATATCAGCTATATGAAAAATCCAGTGTATTGTGTACACACATTTGCAAAAGGTTCTAAATTGAGCACAAGATTTCTGAACGTTTTTTACAATCACAGGCCAGTGGAATAGATGGTTGCAGTAAGCGTGCAATGTGCTCAACACAAGCCTCTGGGCATCTTTCAAAATGATGACTTGGGCGCATGAAACCTATTGGGTAGGTGACTGCAGGGAGAAATTTTAGAGAACATATGATGCAGTATTTCCCTCAACATTTTTTTTGTGGAGGGAATAAGGTTTTGTCTTTAAAAAAAAACCCAAACACAAAAAAAAACCCCAAAACCAAACCAGGATCACCATTTAATATATGGGTCATATACTGTTGCAGTGTTACTTGATGATGAACATATGAGCAAACAGCAAATAGACCAGCCTTTGCAATGACAGGAAGAGAGTTTGTGTGGAATAGTAAAGGTCTATCCACGGGGATGTCTATACTTAAAAGCCATGAATACATTAGTCATCTAAATAATATCCAATGATCATTATATTTTAATTTCCTAGTGGAAAAGAAGAAGACATGCAAGAAATCAAGAGAAGAAAATACTTGGTAAAAAGAAAGAAAGGTCAAATAACACCTACTTTCATTTTCTTTCATGTATATCTGAAATCTAATGCAGAATTGGAGTACAGAGTAAATCTATTCCTCTGTCAGATTTATTTCCCTTTCATACATTAGTTTATGAAGATTTCACTCTGAGTAAGACCTCAGTATCAACAAGGAGCAGCAAATTTATTCCTTTAATATGTTTATTGATTCAACATACTCGATAATCATATTTCACTTTTCCTTTGATTATTTTTAATTGAAAAAATCATTCCTTTATGAAGTAATTTTATACTCCATTTTGTTTGAAATTAAATATGTATCTGCTGTATCATTTATCTTTCTATCACTCCTTTCTTTTTTTGATGCCATTCTGACACTTCTGATTATTTCAAGTTTTCAAATACCTAAAACTACATTGCTAAGAGAAATTTAATAATATAATTGAATTTTAATTCTAATATACTTATAATGCTATATAAAAACACAAATATGACATAAGTTGTAGATATTTATTTATGAATTGCACTGAGATACTTACCTGAGACCAAAATAATATATTACGTAAAACACTATTTTAAAATTTAAAGTGATATATTACAAAAGCAGTGCTTCAGTCTTTTTGAATTTCCACCCAATCCCTGAGTATTAAATAACCACGTTTATATGTATGCATATATTTACTTATATGAATACACATATATATTTATATGTATATACATACATACATACATATTTATCGGAGTCTGACATCTTTCATCAATGCTAAAGTGTATTGAAGAAAAGCTGACCAACGACTTCAGCAGTTAATGTAACAAAATAAAAACTAATACTCAACCTTTTACTGCTAGTAGAAGAAACAAACTGCTGAACTAATGGACTTCTCTGAAGAGCAGCCATTTACCACACACAAGAGGTAAACTTTCTTAACCTTTCTGATGCAGTTTCTTAACCTTCTGAGGCTCCCAGAGAAGCAGACAGCTCCTTAGAAAGCCAGGACTGTGGATTTATGGCCATGTACACCAGAGTCTCTAAAAAAACCCAAAGGTTTCCCTTTTAGCGGATCAATTAAGAAATCTTAGAAGACAATATCGGGTATGTAAGAAACCAAATCTAATGCAAACATCCAAAACCAGAAACCAGCAGCATATGCCAGAGAGTATTAAGAAAATATCACAGAGATGCCACTGGAGTATTTCTTATCAAAGTTAAAGAAAACTGAATGCAAGAGAATAACTAGTGAAAGTGCATGATTTATGCTTTTAAAAGCATCTGATAGTACTAACCTAGAACAGCATTGTTAACACCTTCCATTATTAATGAGAATGCAGCTTGCAAAAGGTTTCCTATTTTTGTTCATGAAGAAGGATGTTTTTTAACCTGTAAGAGACACTTTTGCACTTAGGTATCTGTAGGAGAACATTAGGGAGTTTTAAATGGGATGGATGTACTTATCCACAAGGAAAGGATGATCCTCTTAGCTTCTAATGTAACTGTCAGAAACAGTTTCTTCTCATATACAGTAAAATCCTTTAATGACAAATATCTCTGAAACCTGCTGTCTCAAGCTCAAGCACCTGATTCAACACTGAATTTATTCAGTCAAAAACTCCCTCTTTCCTCCTGGTGGTAATCCAACTTTTATCCTTATACTAAGGGACAGTAGCTGTTTTCCTGAAGACTGAGAGGAAATAAGACTCTTGTTTCAAAGTAGCTGTAAATAACATTTCATGCAGCCACTAGGAATATAATTCTTACAAAAGTTTTTATAGTAATTAGGATTTCTTAATGAGTGCCTGAACAGTTTTATAAATAAAAATGCTGAGTACCTTCGAGAAGTGTCAGAAAAATTACTGTTCTAGAAAATATTTGCTTGGAAAATATGCCGAAGTTTCAAATCAATTTTCAATAGTTATTACTGAATTACTATGAAGTGATCCAGACTCAGTTCTTCTCTTACTTATATCAGTTAGCTTGCTTTGACTAATGGTAAGCAAGGTATTCCTGATTTATAATATGGTAAGAAAATAACCTTTCTATTTGTCTGTTCATATTCCAACACAGTAAGTAAATCATATTGTATTTTAAGGTAATTAATTACTTTTGCTGACATATACTTGAGTGCCTTTAGCATAAAAATCAGCTTCTATGAATTTTTAAGATTAAAATCGGAATCAAATTGAGAATGCAAGTACAATATAGGACCTACTGATTAAAGGCTGATTATGGCAGCTCTGATTCCTTCAAATGAATTTTTGTAACTGGCTTGGCTCTGATCACATTCCAGTAAAGATTGGAATGTGCACCAAGCAGTCTCACTAGCCTTAATAAGTTAGAATTATTTCTGGAGTACTATTATGACATATAAAATCAATTGGACTACTAGCAGAGTAATGTATCAGCCTGTGAGGGTCAGGTGGCAGAATTTTATCCGTGAGATTCTCTTTATTTTTCTCCTTTGAACATCTGATCATTTCTGGTGCCATCACATTTATTCAAAGTGTGACTGGTTGTCTTTTGCAGGTCCTGCAGGAGAGTATATTGAGTTTATTCTTTCTTTTTTTTTGAAAAAAGAAACTGCAAAATAGCAACAAATACAATTTAACTATTACAGTCAGAAGCAAGGCTTTTTAAAATAAAACAAAAAAGCGCAGATATTCTATAAGGTGATTTCAAATGGGCATGGAGTAATGATCCTACAGCTACAGCCAATAGAAAGTCCATGTGTCCTTTACTGTGAGAGTGTTTCTGAATGTTGCTAATATATGTTGTGAAAGCAATTGTCTGAAGGCAAGTTGAATAAAAAATACCCCAATGGAAACACCATATTTATAGTGCACTTGGACATTTAGAACACGGAAAATCTGATAACCTATGTCAGACTTTCTTTTTTAGTGGAGTTACATAGTTAAATACCAAAAAACAAAAGAAAACAAAACAACCAAACAAAACCAAACTAACAAACAAAAAACGCAAACCAAAACAAACAAACAAAAAACCACAGTGAGAAAACATTCTTTTAATCCCTCATTTAAAAGAATGCTGTATTTTTTGTTAATTGAAGAGAACAAAGATACTATGGGAGACCAGTGTGCAAAGATGAATAATATTTAGAAAACTATTATCAGAATTCAGAAGCATATTGTTTAAAGGCTTGCCCTAGTAAATGCTTCATGAAAAAAAAAAGCTTTAAGTTTCTTAAAAACTTCCTAAAGCAATAGTGATAGCCAATATAGAAACCCCTAAAAGCATAGATTAAATGGTGTTCCACTGCTACTAAAATTCTGGTTTACAGTACATAAAACTGATAAGCATGATAAGCTTTTTAGATAAAAGTATTTTGTTATGTAGTTTATCAACAATGTAAATACTGAACACATAAAAGACTACAAAAGATGCCTGACACATTATGAATATTTCAAAGACAGATCATTAGGCTATAGATCTAATAATGTTTCTTATACATATTTTGCCCTTCTCATGCTGTTCCACATAATTATATAAAAAGCACAAACATATGTACTTGCATATGCTTTAGCAAAAGTTGAAATATACATTTTTTTCTGTGTGTTTTTTCAAAGATAAATTCTCAGGATTTATAACATATGTATCAGTTGTGTTGTGTAGTGTTTGGAGTCTTCATAGTTTTGGAAGTAGCAGGTTTGTCCTTTCCAATTACTTCACAATTATGTCAGGAAACAGTAATACAAAAACTTCAAAAATCAACTGTATTTTGGCTATTGATTTTTACTGTGAACAAATAGCCAATCAGCTATTAATCAATAGCTAAAATACAGCTGACTGATTATTTGTCATAGTAATTAAATTAAACTTATTGTTTGTATCCAAAAGAGTATAAGTGGTGTGCTCCAGTTTCACAAGAAGTACTTTTGGTCTGCCTAAGATTGTGTGCTGAGCCTATACAACTGTATCCGATCTGGTTACCACTCTGTTCTCTGACCGCTCTGTTTTCATTGGACACATAATATTCATAACGAAATCTTCTTATAAAACTTCACAAGAAGCTATTGAGAATATTCACTACTTGTTATATTCTGCTCCTTTTTCCTTCTGGGACTTCCACCCTAATAAGATGGCACTCTGCCTGTCTATGGAGACAGACAATTCCAGCTAAAATCTTTCTACATTACCCCACCTTATGCTTTGACCTTGGTTGAAAGGCAATTGTTGGAATACATAATAAAGCTTACAGAAAGGCACCTTCAATAATATTTATTTAGATATTTGTATTTTTTCCTATTGATTAATATAAAAATTATTAAAACATTTCAGATACCTCTGAGCCTTGTAGTGGTATGTTCTACTTCTTTAAGATTTTCAGAATAAATTAGTCATATGGCAATTATTCTCTTATTTCATTATCTCAAATAAATGAAGCACTGATTTTGTATATATTTTAATATTACAGCATTAGCTTTGATAGAATTGCTTTTGAAAGAGTGGAACAGGACGAATAAGGTGGCAGGAAATGGTCTGTTATGTGATACTTCCTGCAAGATACTTCCTGTGTTGTACTTTTGTATAGCTAGGTTTAATATTATAGAGATAAATAAACAAATTATGCTAATATTGGCATATACATATGTGTTTACTTGCTGCGTATTCTATGTTTGTGTCTGCATAATTTAAAGAGGCACACATATATATGCCTCTATCTAATCACGCATATGTAACACATATGAACATTAGCATATAGCTCACCTCAACTTAAGCAAGTAAGGAAAATAACTCTGGGAACTTTATGAGAATATAGCTTTCTATATTGTCAATTAAGAGAGAATTTCCACAAGAAAAGTCAGATATTGAATTAATTTTCTCTCTGCTAACTTTATAGGCAGCTTAGGGCAACCCCACTCCTTGTTCCAAGTGTCTTATTTTGATACTTAAATAGGTACCACTGTAGATATGGAAGATGGGTCAAGGCTAAATAAAAGCAAAGGGAGAAGTTTTGGGCACATCAGCTTTTCAGTGAAAGCTGATTTCTGTGCAGTAAGAAAATGCTTTACTTCACTCCTTTTTCTGATCCTTTCCTTTTCTATACCCTGTGATTGAAACCTTAATCAGTGAAGGCTCAACAATTCAGGAATTTCAGTTTTATACTGCTACAAAGTCCAGAGGATTTAGAAAAATCTTTTCATGAGAATCACTCATGAATAGTTTTGACATTCTACTGATTCCCAGATAACGCTGTCAGAATTTGTGCATTTTTATCAGCATTGTATCATTAGTAATGGCAAACAGTAGAAGAGTTGACTGTAATAGGAAAGGGGTTATGGTTGTTACAATAATTTTACTAATGTGTTTATCTATAAAAAAAATAAATATATGGGATTGAGAACAAAAATGAGCACTCTATGACCTAGATTAGCCTGGGATAATGCAAACAAATAAAAACTATGTCTTCCTTCCCTGCTATGGCCACCCACATCCAGGAAAGATTTACCCCTAGAAAAAGGAGGTAGAAATTTCTCCACGAACCAACACCTTAGGAAGGTTTCTAATTTATAATAACATTTAACATTATACATGACTTCCCAAGAGCTCTGACACTAATGAGCTGCTTAGGGAGTATGTTGAATCAGTGTACCCTTGACAGTCTTAGTTGCAATCACTTCCTCTTCACTTTTAAGTCTGTTTTGGCTTCTGGAAGATTTCTTAATAAAAAGAAGAAATGAAAGTTGATCAAAGGTAGGCATTCAAGGAAAGCTATTCAAACGCAGTTAGTCTGTGTGAGCCGGTCCCCATGTAAGGAACATTAGGTTGAGCTTGAACACTTTTGAAAATGTTACCTCTATCTCCCTCAGAAGCTGTGATGTCTACCCAGTAGTCAGTGTAATAATATGCTCAATGGAAAATACAGGTCACTGGCATGGCAGTTAATATTCAAGCTTGGGTGTTGGAATTCAGATCATGCTATAATAAAAGGGAATATCTTATGGGAATGGGGATATAACTACAGATAACGTGCTAATCTGTTTCCCCACCTTATCAATATTGTGGTCTTGAACAAATGCAGAAATTAAAATGTCGATTTATGATTTAATTTAAATATCTGCTTTAAACAATTGTCACTTCCAACCAAGGTGGCATGACAAATATTCCTGTTCTGAACAATATGAAAGTAGCAGAGAAAAGAAAGAAATGAATGACATAGAGTGAGTATTTTCAAATTAATTGAGAGGGATAATGTAAAAAATAGTAATTTATGTCTATAAATAGACAAATATACTACAAGAGGAGTACCAAAATCATGGTACGATAACAGAACATCTTTGAGCTTTGAAGAGGTTAATATGTATGACATTCTGATACAAACACAGATTGTGACAGAGGCTTGTAAATGTTAATGACCTCTCATGATGAACAAGAAGAAACAAAATGTAGACAAAAAAAGTTAATTCTATTTAAATCAGGATCATTAAACTGACATTAAATAAAAATATAATAACCAACATCTATATTTGCTGATAGTATAAATATGGTAATTATTAATAACTTAATGGGAATTAAATTTACATTTCCGACCCTGCTTTTAAATGAAAGAAAGTGTTTTGTTTTTTTCTGCAAGACTGCTATGTAAGCAGGATCCTCTGAATTTATACACAGTGACATCATTATTCTCAGGAGAAGAGGTTTGACCTAACCAAAGCAATGGATATTATACATGTATATGAAGTTTAAGGTAATTAAGGCCCATTAAGGATTAGGTAAATGCTAAACTCTTGAACTGCTTGGCAGTAACTTTTTCACATGATTAGAGACTTAAGATGTAGATTCACTGGAGGTTTTATAGCTTCATTACCCAATACACTTCTAAAAGTGCATTTTAGCCGTCTCAGTTTCTAGTCTAATTCTCACCCTTATGGGTGAGATAGGCAGAAAAGATGACAATGGTTGTACAGATCTAGCTACTATGGACTTGGATTAAATAATCATTACATAAAATACAAAACCAATATTGAGGCAGACATTAAAATGTCATCTCATTCTATGCCAGAATTGTCCTAGTCATTATATCAAAATGTCACAGCTAATCTTGTTCATTCTTTCTTCCTTGAACAATTAATCCTCAATTCTGTTATACAGTGAGGAACAGCTGAATAAGAACATGTTCACAAAGAAGAATAACCTGCCAAAATCCTGATAGAGCATGGGTTTGACTTCTTCCCTCACAGAAAAAAGGAATCTCCAACATCTTAAACAGATGTTGAGTAAAAATAAACATTATATTCTGAGTACATGTGCTTTATTTTGGCTTGTGCATTTTGTTGTTTTTTTTTTTTT
>VWZL01001678.1:156388-191622 GCA_013396915.1 Stercorarius parasiticus
CTCCTCTCCTCTGACATTCCAAGATTTTAATGAAAATACATGGACAACTCTTAATTGTACATTTTCTAATTTGATGGGAAAATTTGTGAAATAACACTCATTAATTTTGGTACTATTAAATGAGTTACACAAGCATTTCTCTTTTATTGAATTTATTCACTCTGACAATTACAAGTGCAGGATTCATATTATTTCCTATAGTCATTTACAATTCTTCAGAAAGTCATCAGAAAGTCAACATGGCAACAAGCTTTTTATTGTCCTCAAGTTTAAAGTATTTTTCAATATTTGTTAAATCTGTGTCCTATTTTGCTTTGGGTTTAATTTTAAAAAAAAACATTCTAGACAATAAAGATATAACATTTCCTTTGCCAAAATAAGTAAGTAAATAAATAAGTCTCATATGTCAGAGAAGTTACCCTGGGGGTTGTGAGACCTGTGACTAAACAATAATCTATTGAGTGAAAAAAATGATGGCAATCTGTTTCTTCACTTTGCAGAGGAAGTCACTCATGTTCTGTCATGTGAAATTCCCTTCACACCTCTTAGAAGGCAGATGGTATACAAGATTTTCTCCTGCTGCTCTAGAAAATATGTGTTTTTCCGACAGTGTGTAGCGTGTGTGTGGCAACACCTTCTCTTACTCACTAAGTAGATGGATAGTAAAACGTACTGAAACTCTGCCCACGGTTTTTGTGTGCCTTCAAAACATTTTTAAGAGGCAGTGTCCTTTAGAACCTGCAGTATTGTGTCTTTTTGATCATGGGAATTGTTCCTTATTAGAAAAAGAGCAGAACAACTGTTTCCAATTGTGAAAGTGCATGGTGAATCAGAGAGAACATAATGTACAAGGTCAAAATTCCATCTGGTTTGTTGGAGCAAGCTCAGTGGTGTTCAGCATGAGATCAACAAGTTCCGTTTCACTTTGATTGTGCTTTGGAAGGTGTCATATTTAGAGTAGTTTATAAAAATGTATGGCCTTGTAAAGGTTCGTATATGCTTCCCAACATACTTGACTTAAAATAAACTAGGAAACATGACATTTGTAAGCTACAGGTAAATTTTTAATGAAAAAAAAAATTAATCCAATGTAAAAGAAAAAAAATCTTGTACTTTATTAATACCAGGAACATCGGAAATCCCCTATCTGCCTGCGAAATCATAATTAATTAATTGAAAGAATTATATGAAAATTGCAATACTTAGTCAGATATTAATAAATATAATTATGTGTAATAGAGGAAAAAACGCTACATAATGTCCATTATTCTCACTTGAGAGAATAACAACATATTTGAGCACTTAAATACATGGAAATTTCATTTTGGAAACAGACGTAGAAAAACATCCTACTCAGTAGAATATTTGACACTTTAACTTATTGACAAAAAATTTCCAATTTTAATTCTTATTTTTAAGTATTTAAACTCAGAATTTTATACTGTTGTGAATGCTTGTTGTCTCTCACTGAATTACATGATTAGCATGAAACAAATGTCATGACATTTTATGTACCATTACAATTACTGGACACTTAAGCTAGCTTTGGGCATTGAAATGTGAACATTTTCTTCACAGCAAGTGCCTGAATTAAACCATATTTTTTTTCTACTTAATTAGCAAAGTCAGGTATTTTAAACATTGTAAAAATTAAAACCAAAACAGCCAATAAAACAAACAAAACCCACCACCTACAAATCAAAACAAAACTGAAGTGGATAATTGAAACTGTTCTGAGAAGATGAAAAAGACAGATATGTGCTTTGGACACTGTGAATAAAGTTCTGAAATAGCAAGTAGAATTAAGGTGGTACCTAACCTGTACACTTTAGGATTCTTATCTACAATGGCTTCTGTTATAACTGAGCTCTGACAGCAGTATTAATATTTTGCTTTTCTTTTTGTACAATATTTGCTTCTCACATAAAATATTACACATGGTTATGTACTTACAGAGTTAAACTTGTATAACAGCTCAGAAGTATTTAAGTGAAACCAAACAACTTAAAATGAAAGATTTAATTGCGTGAATGGATTTGTTCACTGATAAATCACATTAACCATGGCCAAGTCATCTCACCGAAGATTTACACCTGAAAAGGGAATGAAAAAATTAATTCGGGTGTACCAGACTACCTGAGACTGTTACTCCCTAGATAAATTCAGGATGTGTTACCAAGAGCCTCTGAAATGCAACTAAACTAAGCTGAAAAGACAAAACTAGACTGTTTGCATGATGTGTGACATCTGGGGAAAGAAGTTCCCCTTTGAAAATATTATCTGGGAAATTTTTGCAAAACTACAGGAAAGTGAAAAAGGCCTAAGACTTATGGATCATGTTTTCACAGGCTTATTTACCACATTTATTTAGAAACTGAGCAAATCAAAGTTGAAGCTACTACAGGAAGGCCATGCTGAAGTATTAGCAATTTGCTATATCTTGTTCTTTTACAAAGACGGCAGTGCCTGCTGCACCTGCGTCTGGACTGTCAAATTTTAAGCTGGCACTTCAGTCATGGTAGAGCACTGAAGACCCCAGTGAGTAAGAATCAACTGCTGCAAGCATCCTTTCCAGGACACCTTGACAAACCAAGTGGGCTGTCTCAGATGTTCTCTGCCATGAGTGTGGACTGTCAGGACCAACAGAGGAGCCTTGCAGGCCTTAGAGGTTTTGGAGAGCTCAGGAATTTGGGAATTGCCTATCATAGCCATAGCACTAGACTGCTAGTATTTCTATGACAGCACGATGTTATATTTGTTAGAACTATGTATTTATCTCACAGTTATCTCATTATTGTAGTAGTCTACTACTATGGATTAGTTTATAGTTAAATCTCATAGTTAAATATTGCTAAAAAGTAGTTTTATCTGCTACAACTGTGCTTAAGTTACACAAGCTACCGATCAAAGCATGCTATTAAAGAACATAATATATACCCTATGCAGTTAAAACATCTTTCCTTCCTAGGTAATATGCTGTAAACTCTTTTTCCCCTACTTACACATACCGTGCACAATATCTAACTTCATCAGCGTACTTCATAATACAGAAACATGTTTAGGAACACCCATTGCTATTTATATCTCTTGTGAGAACCGGTGTCTAGCCACATGGTCCTATGGTCCTTTGAAAATGTAGGTGTCTGAGTGTGGAGATGAATCTCACATGTAACTCCTGGTCCAGGGGTTGAGCTACCTGCTGTGACTCAAGACCTATTGTCTCTCTGCGTGGTAAAAGATCTCTGAACATGTAATAAGATGGGGGGGATCACATCACTCATTGTAACCCTCCCTTTGGGTCCTTCCCAGTACAAAACTGGAACAGTGCTAGAGTACCCTGCAAGCAGGATATACACAATTTAAGAGCACAAAGACCTAGGAATCAGACCACCTAGGACTAACCAGCTGCTAAACAAAGCATTACTATGCTCACCATGCAGATGATGCTTCTAATACATCTTTACTCACCAAAGTTTTCACTCAGTGGGGTGAGCATCAGCCTCCATTACTGCTTGAATTGGTCTGATCCTCACTGTTCCTTAGTTGCTATCTTCTGACTTTCTGTTCTAATGTAATTTTTTTCTTTTTTGGGTTTTTACACCTTTCCTTGCAAGTGACTTTTATTTTGAATACTGGAGCTGCTACAGTTATACTTCTGTCTATGTTTTTACTTAATCCTGAAAGGCTTTAGTTCACTTATGCTCCCACATATTAACAACTCATTTTCTCATTAAAATTAGCCACGGTCACACAGCTGTGCTGCATCAGATGAGCCTATGAATCACAGGTGGATGAAATTCCTTGGCTGAGAGTTAGATGGTGTAGCTCAACCTAGTTGCCAAAATATAGCTATCTAGTGTTGTTTGAAGATGTGTAAATTTAGATGCATGCCTAACCTCTGTCTTCTACTCCAGAAAAGTAGAGGAGTCTCATAAATCATGTGTCACATCTGTAGGTGACCTGTGGATGTCTAGGATGCCTTAGAGTGTTTTAAGTGGCCCTAGGCACCTGTGCTTAAGCAACTGATTTGTGTCCATGGTGTCAGATGTTTGCTGTAGGATTTGACCAATCCAATGTTAAGAGGTCACAGTGAGTCACAGTGACTCTTGCAACTAGTGGCAGCTACTCATGGAATGTAAATTTTGCTTTATAGAAGGTCACAGTAAGTCACAGTGACTCTTGCAACCAGTGGCAGCTACTCATGGAATGTAAATTTTGCTTTATAGAAGGCTTTATAAACACATACTTAGGGTTGCAGCCACCTAGTTCAGGGCCCTAGATTGCATGACTTTCACAGAAAAGAGATTCCAGGCCAAGGAAACTTAACTCCTAAAACTCTTTTGTCCCACATGTTCCTCCAGAAATTTTAGCATATGATGGCCCATATTTGAAGCCCTCTGTCAGAAGCTCAGTAATCTTACCAGGTCTTAGGAATCCATTCTTTTAGCAAGAGTATCTGTGTCAGTCTTGTGGCACTTTGGGACTCCTACTAGGCACGAGGAAATCATTTGGTGTGGGGAAGTCCACCAGAGGTGTACTGGATCTCAAAGGTAATTCCTCAGTTCTGGGAAGACATTGGTTTTGTTCATGATGAATGTACCATCTTCCATGTGTTTGTGGTTTCATTGCTTGGAAGAGACTCAATCTTTTATAATGTAAGACTGCAAAATTATTGGGACAGAAGCAACTGAGTTTATTATGACCTAAAGCTCAGTTTGCTCTCTCCCATGGGAGTAGGATGACTCTGGGAACAAAATGTGAGATTCTCCTTCTGTCAGAATCTCCAAGACACCAGCATTCAGAATCTCCAGGATGAGAATGTCTGTATGTACCCTGAACTATTCTATGTTTCTCTTACATACACACTTACATGGATGAGTATCACACATTTTTTTCAAATAGACCCTAAACTTCTGCAAGGTTAAAGTTGAGTGCTAATTTCAGTCAGCTTGTTGAACAGGATGAATTCCAAAATTGAGATGATGGCAACAGTTGCCATGTTAACAGTTCACTGTTAACAGGAACAGTTTGTTCGATGAGGCTAACATGCTGTTCTATCCAAATCGATTTCAGCAACTGAGGATTATTCAGGTCCTAAACATCAGGTCCTAGCCTGCCACCATTGTGATTAACAGCTCCAGAGAGGGAGCTAAGTGCTTAAGTGTTAGCAGTCCTTTAGTTACATATGAGCAATAACAGAGCATGACACACAACATGTGGGTCCTCATGGTCAGAGAATGAGGTCTCTGAATGACAACCACATGTAAATGTTGATAAACCTTCTTTTTACACTTTCCCCCCAGATAAACGAAACAGAAATACTAACCAAACCCTTTCTAAGTTCTGCTAACAGAAATTAATTCCTTACATACCCACACAAAATAAAGCAAGTACCCTCAATCCCTTCTTAATCCCTTCCCCGGAGGATCCGGGGAGACATATTTATTAAACATTCAGCTTTTTTTCTGCAGTTCTATTAACCTTTGCGAGTATATTTTCCTTTACCAATTAATTCAAGAATGTAGTGGTTTGACCCTGGCTGGCAGGTAGGCACTACACAGCCACTCGCTAATTCCTCCTGCCCCCAGCAGGATGGAGGGAGAGAATAGGAAGAGCAAAAGATCACAAAACTTGTGGGTCAAGATAAAAATAGTTTAATAAGTGAAGGAAAGAGGAAGAAGAGAGAAAGGAGAAAGTCAAACTAAACAAGCGCAAAGGCAATCTCTCATCACTTTCCACAGTAGAATGATGCCCAGCAAGTCCCTGAGCAACGGCTACCTACCCAAACCTCACCTCCCTACTGGTTTTTGTAGCTAAAGATTACTCTATATGGCATGAAATATACCTTTGGTCATTTGGGTCAGTTGTCCTGGTTATGTCCATTCCCCACTCCTTGTGCACCCCATCCTACTTACTGGTGGGGCAGCGTGAGCAGCAGAGGCCTTGACTGTGTGTAAGCACTGCTTAGCAACAGCTAAAACACGGGTGTGTTATCAACAGTGTTTTGATCACATATCCAAACCATTGCACCGTAACAGGCTGCTATGAAGAAAATTAACTCCATCCCAGCCAGAACCAGAACAAAGAAGAAAAGGTAGATGTGGCCTTCTTCATGCAACTGGCAGTAGCCTCATGTTCACAGGTCCTGGTCCTCATGGGTGACGATTCCAGTATGTGCTGGAAGACCAACACAGCCGGCTGTAAGCAAAGCAAGTTGTTTGTGGACCACATTGTTGACAACTTCTTGACACAAGGGATTAAGGAGCTGACAAAGGGAGGCACTCCACTGAAACTGATTCTTACAAAGAAAGAATTGGTCAGGAAAGAAGACTGGAGGCAGCTTTGACTAAAGTGACCATGGAACGGTGGAGTTCAGGATCCTGAGGGGAGGAAATAAGGCAAATAGCAAAAGCACAACCTTGGATTTCAGGAGAGTAGAATTTGGCCTGTCTAGGGATCTGTTTGGAAGAATCCCAGGGGAGAGGGTCCTGGAGAGAAGAGGGGTCCAGGAGAGCTGGTTGATTATCAAGAATCACCTTCTGCAGGCTCAAGAACAGTCTACCACAAGGAGCAGGAAAGCAAGCATCTGTTCAACATCTTCATTAATGATCTGGATGAAGGGACAGAGTGCAACCTCGGCGGGTGTGCAGATGATACAAAACTAAGAGAGTCTGATAGACCAAATGATTGTGCTGCCCTTCAGAAGGACCTCAACAGGCTTAAGAAATGGGGCAAGAGGAACCTCAGGAAATGTAACAATTGCAAGTGTGTAGTCCTGCCCCTGGGAAAGAATAAACCCAGACACCAGTACAAGGCTGTCTGGAAAGCATCTTTGAGAAAAGGACCTGGGATTATAGTGGCGAGCATTTGAACATGAGCCACAAATGGGCCTTTACAGCAAAGAAGAGCAACAGCCCATCTTCCTTGGTACTAGGAGTGCCAGCAGGTCAAGGAAGGTGATTCTTCCTCTCTACTCAGCCCTAATGAGACACATTTGGAGTACACTAAGCTGAGTGGTGTGGTCGATGTGCCAGAGGGATGGGATGTCATCCAGATGGACCTGGATGAGCTAGAGAGGTGGGCCCGAGCAAACCTTATGAAGTTCAACAAGGCCAAGTGCAAGGTCCTACACTTGGGTTGGGACAATCCTCATTATCAATACAGGCTGGGGGACGATGTGATAGAGAGCAGCCCTGCGGAAAAGGACCTGGGGGTACTGGTGGATGAAAAGCTGGACATGAGCCAACAATGTGCGCTTGCAGTCCAGAAAGCCAATCACATCCTGGGCTGCATCAAAAGAACCATGGCCAGCAGATCCAGAGAGGTGATTCTCCCACTCTACTCTGCTCTTGTGAGACCCCACCTGGAGTACTGTGTCCAGCTCTGGAGCCCTCAGCCCAAGAAGGACATGGACCTGTTGGAGCAGGTCCAGAGGAGGGCCACAAAGATGATCCGAGGGCTGGAGTACCTCTCCTATGAATATAGGCTGAGACAGTTGGGGTTGTTCAGCCCGGAGAAGAGGAGGATCCGGGGAGACATTATAGCAGCCTTCCAGTACCTGAAGGGGGCCTACAGGAAAGCTGGGGAGGGACTGTTTGCAAGGGCATGTAGCAATAGGACGAGGAGCAATGGTTTTAAACTAGAGCAGGGTAGGTTTAGATTAGACATTAGGAAGCAGTTCTTTACAATGCGGGTGGTGAGACATTGGAACAGGTTGCCCAGAGAGGGGGGTGGAGGCCCCATCCCTGGAGACATTCAAGGCCAGGCTTGATGAGGCTCTGAGCAACCTGATCTAGTTGAAGATGTCCCTGCTTACTGCAGGGGGGTTGGACTAGATGACCTTTAAAGGTCCCTTCCAACCCAACACGTTCCATGATTCTATGATTCTACTGTGTCCAATTCTGGGCTCCCAACTACTTGACAGACATGGACATGCTGGAGCAAGTCCAGAAAAGGACAACAAAGATGTTAAAAAGATTGGAGCACCTGTCATTTGGAGAGGCAGAGAGAACTGTGACTGTTCAACCTGGAGAAGGGAAGAATCAGAGGGGCACTGAATCAATGTGTATAAATGCCTGATGAGTGGAATAAAGAGTCATACTACAGAGTCAGGTATGTTCAATGGAAAGCTACTCTTAAGCCTAAGAACCAATTTTTCTTGAAATAAATTATAGTTGTCCTGCATCTACTGTCTTCCTACACCTTCTTCAGAATCTGCTTCTTCAGTCTTGAGCCCTTAAGGCAGCTTTCAGTCTTCGGCCATCTATCCTGAGAAGATGTCCCATACTTCTCCCCAGGGGACGGAAAAGTATGCAAAGGGTCCCATGAATATCTATAGAGAAAATGAAGTATATTACTTAAAATATAAATATAATTATTTGTTTATGCAAAACACATACAAAAACATAGGCCAGTATTGCTTCCCTCCCTCTTCCTAAAAGACTTAGTTCAAAGGATAAAAACACACTGAGACAAAGTGAGTGGGATTTATCCATAGACTCTAACAGCAAAATTTAGGCAAGTTTAGGATATCTGACAAAATAAGGGTCCACTCACTGTGAGTCATGTGCCCAAACTTCTAGAAGCCAGCACAGCTCACAGAAGTGTGTGAATATATGCTGAGATGCATCAGAACAACACATTTCATTGTGAGGCTTCATACGCCTCACTTATGGATTTTTTAAAGTTAAATAAACATTCTTTTGCCACTGGCTTCTGGCTGCGATCTGAGAACATAAAAGTGAACCACCTTTTTTTCTCAAGAGTCCTAGTCATGTCTCTGGGCCTTTCAGTCATTATCACATTTTTATAGATGTTAACAACAGGCCAACAAACTAACCAGCTAGCTGAATAATAAGTAGGATGCTCTGCAGCCTGCAGGAATAGCTTTTTTTACAGAATGCATACAGCCACATTCACAGATACAATGTGTGAGGTGCGTTCATGGGGGTGTTGTATGAAAGAAGGGAAGTGTCCTGTGATGCCTTATACTGTTGGAAGTGAAATAGTTTGGAAGATTGGGTGGGAAGTGTGAAACTGGCTCTTTCACTGTCCATATTGTTTGTAGGGAGGAAACAATTTTCATAATTGCTTTTTGGTTTTCTCATGAAGGAAGCTTTTTGTTTTACTAAATATGAATCTACAGGAACAAACTAGCACAAACACAGTGCAAAGGGCTTAGGGACTAGAGCTCTAGGGTGAAACACAGAGTGACCAAATAGACAATATAAACACACCTAAAGTCTGTTGTCATTTCATTACTCTCTTGTAATGACTAAAGTCCATTGAAAAGAATACATGACTGCAGTAGTAGCTTTTGTATCTCTTCTTTTACTGTCTGATGACTGAATGTACTGGAAAGCAAAGGCATAATTACAAAGAAAAAATATATTGCACATATGTCATGGCAACAACCAAAGGGAACTAGAGAATAGGCCCCTCGGGGCAATTTTCACTTACACAGATGAGCAAACAAGGGAACATGGATGAGGTAAAAACAGTAAATGAACATACATGAAAGAAAATCTACTTGATATCTGTTTAGGAGATGGATAATTCTTTTCTCGTAAAACATTGTTTTACTTTTACTTTGTATGCAAGCGTTTTCAAGCTAAGTGTAACTGTTACCTAAGTTATACTGGCCCCCATCAAACAGGCTCCCCTGCCTGTTAGAGGATATATTCATGTGAAGGAAAAGGACCATTGTGGAGGCACTTATGTACCACACCAATGTCAAATGGTCCAGGTAGTAGCATTTGTCAAGTATGCAAGTGTAACTGGGTGGGTGTGATGCTCGGGACACACAAAACTGTCTGAGATGATTTGTGCCTGAAATGACTGTGCTAGAGAGGAAGATGACCATCAGCAGGATTAGACAGCAACCAGGAAATGACAGACACTTCTGAAGAGGTCAATCTTAAAAGAAGTATGAAAGAAACACAGACATTTGTGACATAGGGAGAGACAGTGGAGGGAAGCAGCAGCTGTCACAGGGGGTCTGTCCTTGCTGGCGGCATCCTCGGGGCACCCCGACCTCTGCCCAAGCTGGGCACGCAGCTCCTCTGTGAGGCACCAGGAGCAGCCTGCACTGGGCAGTGTGCTGGCAGTGCAAGAGCAGCACGCAGGGACCCCTCCAACTCAGGACACAGGGACACCTTCAAGATGCCTCCTCACCATCAGGTGCATCAGGAGTAGCAGAGGGGCATGCAGAAGTGGGGAAGGGGTGATGGTAATCCCGATATCTAAGGGGTGTATGTGTGTTTGTGTGTGTGTGCTGGGGCTAGACCTTTGTAGGATTAGCTCTAGAAGGGTGTTTATAAATATGTAGGTGTTTATTACCATCTCTTAATTTATCTATAATCATGATTTCTCTTTTGTATTAAGGGTGTTGATTCTAAATATATAGTTCATGGATTTCCAGTTAGTTACATGTCATTATAAATCAATAAACTGCTTCAAGGCTGATTTGATTTAAACCACATGGGTTGAGCAGATTTTCCTTGTGACCGGATAGTAAAAAAAATTATCCACAGTCTCAGAAGGACATACATTTTTAAATGTCCTCTGATAAAAAGAGTAACTTGGTGGTGCTGCTCGCAAACTGCATCAATAAAATGTGTGATAGCATGCTTTTCTTTTAAAGCCTCTGAATGAATCTTTACAGCCTTATTGTCTCCAAATTCTTAACTCAGAATTCACCAAAGCACTTGGAGTCATTTAATTTTGATCAGGTTTCCTTGCAGTTTTTTGGAGCTTGGTGAGGATCTATCAATTATGACTTCTCGGAAATAATCTCTAGCCAGTTTAACACTGCTAAAAAACATAATAAAAAATAATCTGCTTTGGTTTTAGCTTCCTAGCTTTCCACCTTTCATTCTAGAATATGGAACTACAGTAGAAGGTACAAGTCTACCTTCCACTTGCTCTCTTGTTTTCCCTGTTCTCTCCCAAGTGAATCACTGTAGATGTTTGTGATATAAACCTTTTGGATATGCCCCTGAAATACAGTTGCAGGCTCAAAGGTTGTTTTCTACCTTGAGCTCCATAAACTCTACAACACCTCTGACTGACACCAGAAAAATCATTGTTTGCTGGAAAGGAAAGCATTCAAAAAAGGCAATCAAAGTGGAGATGACAGAAGAACAAGATTTGGGACAACCGTATGTGGCTTTGGAAATTCTGGAGCTGTTAAAAAATACACTAGTTCCTATACACAATCTTTATATTGTGATTGCTCATATTCTAGTATATGGGTTTCTTTTTACAGTGTTGACACGGAACCTCACAAAACCAAGTCAGACCAACTAACTAACTGGACGTGGGATTTATTTTTAGAAGACGGTAACAAAATCAAACTAAGTTTTACTCTAACCAAAACTGCTTTGAGACTCCAACAAACTAACAATCCACAAGTTCAGAATGTCATTCGAGAGCTAATACTACACAACCAGCTTAAGAATTCTGAAGGTTTATGGCTGATGACCCAAAATGCACCATCACACACCCTAATAAGAGGGCTCTAAACCTCGAGGAGTTTCATTGGGTGACATCCCAACCCAAGGGAAAAGTCCCTGACTACAGACCTGCTACTCTGAGGAGGATCAACTAAAAATGGCTCTCCAGCAGGGCTCTGTTTATATCCTAATCGAATCTGTTCTTTGGTCAAATATGGTCACTTAGCCCCCCCCATTGGCTGAGGACCCCAATTTCCTCACCTTTTAACTGAAAGGTACATGCCGACCACCATGGTGTAGGTGTGACAAGAGCTGTCGTGGCAAGTTTTTTTCAGTCTTTTGTGGGGTCTTTCTTAGGTTAAGTCTTTGTCAGGTCTATCAGGGCAAGTGCATCTTCCACAAGTGTGATTGGATAAATGACAGTACAATAAGTGATTTACAGCTTGACATGGTCTTTGTGTAATGCAAGTTGGTACTTAAATTATGGTACCTGTGTTTGTACCTGGTACAGTGACTTTTAAGAATATCACACTTACTTATTATCCTAATGCAGTATTTCCATTGCATTCACCTGCTATAGAACACTTTCAATTACATGGGGAAAAAAATAGTGAGGTCTCATATCAAGAGACAAAAATGTTCCTACATTGAGGCCACAGATATGGCTCTCAGAATCCATTCTTATTTCTTTTTCTGACCCAGAAATAAACACCCCATACCACCATTGTTTGTAGATGGAATTCATATCAAATATCTTTAAAAACAGTGGAAAAAAATTCATGTACTATCTCCCACTGAGAAAGTTTGATATTGGCCAAACCTTTCATGTATAAGGGGTAGGGTACCTTATACATTTTCTTTTAATTACCCTCTTGAGGTTCCAGTCATTTTATTTTGATTTAAATGGAACTCGGACTAATAAAATCCTGCCTTGGTTGCCTCTCTTAAATGGCTAAAGTGAGATGGAATCTAGGCTAAGGATTTGAAAATATAAATTTATTTGTATATAATCTATACACTGAAAAAATGGATAATTAAATTTATTTTTTGCTTTCATGTTTTAATTCCACTTTAAGTACTTTTATTTACTGATTTCATTACAAATTACTTACATATTTAAATAATAGACCATCAAAAAAATTTGTCATTAGAATTTGTTTTCGAATGCACAACACTGTCCCTCTTCCTAGCATTTAGAATAACCAAGATTCTTCTTAGCCACTTAACATGGTTGTATGCAGCTTTAAATCCTGAGACTTGGCAATCTGTGTCACTGAAGTGGTAGGATAATAATGAAATAAGTCACTTTATACTTTTATGTCATTATCTTTGAAAGATACAGTCAGACAATTAGGGGGAAGATTTCTAAGCCAACTGGACTCTCAGCTTCTTGCTATTTTTCTAAGAAAGTCATTCGTGAGACTAGCAATAATAATGACAAATATCTACTATTTCCTCATATTGAGGCTATGCGGAAAATGCACATCAGACGATTAGGGATGACTTTTACACCACTAAAGGTATTTCAGGTTTTTCATTTCCACAGTACCTAATGTGTGCCACAAGTAAAATGATAATGACTTTTCTCAGCCCTTGACTAATTTAATATCCTGTTCTGGTTCATATTTTTAGATTGCTTCTGATCCAGTATGATAAGACATTTATCTACTGCTGTCATTTAGTTACTCTGACCCTGATTTTGGTTTTGAGTTTGCTTTTTGTTTGTTTGTTTGGGTGTTTTTATGAATGACACTCTATGAATGTCATCCAAAAAGTGTTTTCGAATGTTAAAGACCAGAGCAACCAAGACCATGCATAACATAGATAAATACAAACTAAATCCAACTTGGTACTGAGTCACAGAATTATAATATGTTCCATACAATCAGACTTCATCAAATGTAAAACTTCATCAGCTGGTAGGGATATATTCACAGTGATTCATTTGCAAAGCTTCCCTTGAACTCCTGGGTCATGGGCTGAAGACTAGTAACACCCTGCAGGGATCAGTACTGGGGCTGGAGCTGCTTAATGGCTTTATTAGAGACATGGATAGTGGGACAGAATGGACCTTCAGACAGTTTTCATATGATACCGAGCTGGGGAGAGCACTCAGTATGCTAGAGGGGTAGGGCTGCTATTCAGAGGGAGCTGGAGAGGTTGTAGAAGTGGTCTGACAGAAACATTGTGAAGATCTACAAGGACAAAGGCAACCTAAACCAAAGTCAGAATAACCCCCTGCAACAGTGCTGGCTGGGAGCTAAATGGCTAAAATCAGATTTGAGGAAAAGGACTTGGGGTCTTGATTGACAGAAAGTTCAACAAGGCCAAGTGCAAGGTCCTACACTTGGGTTGGGACAATCCTCATTATCAATACAGGCTGGGGGACGATGTGATAGAGAGCAGCCCTGCGGAAAAGGACCTGGGGGTACTGGTGGATGAAAAGCTGGACATGAGCCAACAATGTGCGCTTGCAGTCCAGAAAGCCAATCACATCCTGGGCTGCATCAAAAGAACCATGGCCAGCAGATCCAGAGAGGTGATTCTCCCACTCTACTCTGCTCTTGTGAGACCCCACCTGGAGTACTGTGTCCAGCTCTGGAGCCCTCAGCCCAAGAAGGACATGGACCTGTTGGAGCAGGTCCAGAGGAGGGCCACAAAGATGATCCGAGGGCTGGAGTACCTCTCCTATGAATATAGGCTGAGACAGTTGGGGTTGTTCAGCCCGGAGAAGAGGAGGATCCGGGGAGACATTATAGCAGCCTTCCAGTACCTGAAGGGGGCCTACAGGAAAGCTGGGGAGGGACTGTTTGCAAGGGCATGTAGCAATAGGACGAGGAGCAATGGTTTTAAACTAGAGCAGGGTAGGTTTAGATTAGACATTAGGAAGCAGTTCTTTACAATGCGGGTGGTGAGACATTGGAACAGGTTGCCCAGAGAGGGGGGTGGAGGCCCCATCCCTGGAGACTTTCAAGGCCAGGCTTGATGAGGCTCTGAGCAACCTGATCTAGTTGAAGATGTCCCTGCTTACTGCAGGGGGGTTGGACAAGATGACCTTTAAAGGTCCCTTCCAACCTAACACGTTCCATGATTCTATAAGTTGAATATGAGCCAGCAATGTGCCCTTATAGCAAAGGGGTCCCATAGCATTCTGGGTTGTAAGAGAAAGAGGGTAGCAGGTCAAGGGAGGTGATGATTCCCAGCATCTAGACCAAACGTATCTAGAATGCTGCGTCCAAAATGGTCTTCTCAATACAAGGAGGGCATACTGGAGTGAGTTCAGTGGAGGACCACTGAGAAGATCTAAGAGCTGGAGCACATGAAAGACAAGGAGAGGCTGAGAGAAGAGAGTTTGCTCAGCCTGCAGAAAAGAAGGCTTCAGGGAGACCTTTTTGCTGTCTACAACTAATTAGTTTTTGGTGGAAGTATAGAGAAAAAGAGATCATTTTTTTTTCTCATACCAAAGCTGCTTAGTTTCCTCTTGTCGTGGTTTGGGTTGGGGTGGCCAATGACAAGATGACAGATGCTCTCCGAGGAGAGAAGGAGAGAGATAAAAAGATTTGAGTTTAGAAGGAACTAAACTACTTTAACAAAATACTAATAATAAAATAAAAAAAGAAATAATTAAATCAATACAATATATACAAAACCTTATCAAGATCCCAGGGAGAGGTCACTAGCAGGCACTGTCAAAAGTTCCAAACTGGACTCAGTGTCAAATGGGAATTGGATTCCAGAACACACTGACAGGGATCAAAAAGTAGACAGACAGTGTCCTCCTCAAACATCAGGCATTGAAGAAAAGGAGCCATTGAAGAAGCCAAGCCATTGACAAAGAGCCAACATAACCCCTTTGCTCCTTCAGCTTTTATACTGAGCATGGCAGATGGGATGGAATACCCTATTGGTCAGTTTGGGTCACCTGACCTGTCCACGCCTCCCCAGAGGTGGCTATCCCTCCACAGGGTAAACAACCAAGTCAGCTGACCCCGGTTGCCACAGCAACAAGTGTAAGCAAGAGCCCCTCTCACTCAACAGAAAGTTGGCTTGCTCCACCCCAAACCAGAACATCTCTAGTCTTTGATTAGTGACATTGTTAAAAGCGTTTTGGAAATCCAAGTACCCTATAGAGAACATATCAGTTTACCAAGTATCTTATCACAAATGTTCAATGTTTTGTTATAAGCCTTTCTGTGTGGGTTGACTAATCTTTGATTTTTTGTTCCCTTTTTTTTTTTTTTTTTTCCTGGAACTTCTCTTGGTTTGTAGTAGCTTCCTCTAGGATCACTACATTTTTTTAAGATACATAGACTGTAATTCTTAGGTCTTTGTATTGGGTGTAGGTCACAAGATTTTGGTAGCTGGGAAGCTTCAGGGGTGGCTTCTGCAAGAAAAGGCCAGTGGTTGCCCTGTGCCAGACACAGCAGCTCTGCAATGGACCCACCACATGACACAACTAAGTCCATCAGCGAAGCTGGTGATGCTTCTGTGTAAACATATTTAAGAAAGAGCAAAATGCCACACAGCAGTGTGTAAGGAGTAAGGAAAAAACCTGAAGTGTGAGAAACAGTCTTGAGAACACCAAGGTCAGAGAAGAGGGAGGGGAAGACAGTGCTCAAGCAGACAGTCCCCTGCAGCCTGAGGAAGCCTTGGAAGAGACCAGGGTGGAGCACGTATTTCTGTGCAGCCCACGGAGAGGACACATCTGAGCAGATATCCACACTGCAGTCTGTGGAGAGCCTGTGCTGGAACGGGTTTTTCCCAAAGGACTGCAGCCCATGGGAGTGCCCCTCATCAGAGCAGGGGTGTGGTCTGAACAGTAATGGAGTCTCACAGCACATTATAAACCAAGCTTTATTAAGACAGTAAGAAAGATGAGCAACAACTCACCCACACAGCTACTTTCCAAATCACTACTGAAGGAGTGAAGCTGAACACGGGAAAAGGACATAGGGGAAAGGTGGTTTAGTTTTTTCTCTTTATATATCCCCTGCCCCGTTGAGGAGAGGGAATGAAAGAACAGGCAGGTGGGAATCTGGCAGCAGCCAAGGTCAACCCAGCACAGCCCTTTATCATTCTTTGATCATATTTTGTATCCCAAAAGCATCTAACATAAGCTTCAGATGCTCTTTTAAGTGTTCAGCAGTACTGCAACACAAAACCTCTATCTGTATCAACTATATGAGGATCCTGTCTCTTCCTTCATGCCACATGAAATACAAACTTTCCAGTTTCTAGAAGAGGTATTCTGGAATTTGAAGCCTGATTTCTTATATAGATCTAAAACATGTTAAGTCTTGGACCTTTCCACTGTGAAAGAAGTCTGGCGTTTATGTGTAAAAAAAATATGTACATCGTGTAATTCATGTAATTGTTGAAGATCATGTAATTGTTGGAAAAACGGGCTGACAGGAAACTCATTAAGTTGAACAAAGGGAAGGGCCAACTCCTGCACCTAGGGAGGAACAATGGCACCAGTACCTTCTGGGGGGCATAATTTTTCCAAACCAACTGGAAAGCAGCTTTTCAGAAAAGGACCTGGAGGTTCTGGTGGACACCAAGTTGAATATGAGCCAACAACGTACCCTGGGCTGCATTAGAAGGATTGCTGCTCACAGGTTGAGAGAGGAGATCTTTCCCCTCTACTCAGCACTGGTGAAGCCACACCCAGAATACTGTGTCCAGTTCTGGGCTCCCCAGTACAAGGCAGACATAAACATACTACAGGAAGTCCAAAAGAGGGCCACTAAGGTGAATAAGGATCTGGAGCACCTCTCCTATGAGGAAAGACTGAGAGATCTGGGACTATTTGGCCTAGAGAAGTGAAGACTCAAGGAGATCTCATCAATGTATATGTATACCAGGAGGGAGGGTGCAAAGAAGATGGAGCCAGGCTCTTCCAGTGACAGGACCAGAGGCAAGAGGCACAAATTGAACACAGGAGGTTCCATCTGAATGTAAGGAAACATTTTTTACTGTGAGGGTGACCAAGCAGTTGCATAGGTAGCCCAAAGAGGTTGTAGAGTCTCCCTCCTTGGAGATATTCAAAAGCCACCTGGAAGTAGTCCTTGGCAGCCTGCTCTATGGGGTCCTAAAGGGGTGGGGGCAGTGGAGACAGGGATGACACTGCCCTTAAGCAGGTGGGATTGGACCAGGCAACCTCCAGAAGGTCCATAACAGATTCTGATTCTGTAATTAATACTGCTTTCAAGAGGCATCTATGCATAAGACAAGACAGAAGCAATTACTTTTGACCGACAAAACTTAATTCTGAAATTTTATCGTCCTTGAGGTCATGACGTGAAACTGTAGACTTTTTACTGTGGTCTTTTTGCCATCATTTTCTTAGATTAAGTGCAAAATGAAATTTTGCAAATGTTTTATTATCCTGCCTTCCAAGTTGTATCATCTGAGAATTTTAGACATTTGAATTTGCAATACAGATTCATACTACTGCGTAAGCTAATTGTCTAAGTGATAAAAGCCATAGGTTGCAGCCTTTGTGTGGAACAGATGCAAAAAGAGGTATGTTACTCACATACTGTACAAATTACTAAATCTAGCTCCAGGTTGTGGAAGACAAAGTTGTTGAACAATTGTATGCGATTTACTCCCAGCCTAGCTATTCCAAGCATCTCCAACATTATTTGTCAGCTTCTAGCCTCCAACTTGCAGTTGGACTGGTGATCATTTTAGGTACCTTCCAACTGAACTATTTTTCTGTTCTGTTCTGTTCTGTTCTATTCTATTCTATTCTATTCTATTCTACTCTACTCTAATTTCACCCTCTCCATCCCCAGGTTTTGCCTTAATTTCTTCTGTTTTGGTGTTTCTGCAATTTAGTAAACTCTCATTATTGAAAAACACCCTTCCAGGTCTTCACATCTATGCCAAGCTGTTTTTCCTTGTTCCATAGTGCTCTTACCTATAGGCAAATCAATTTGCTGTCCCCTTCCTGTTTCTTGCATGTGAGTGATGAGACCACGGAGAAGAGCTAACCTTACCCTTTTACTCTCAGTTTCTGCACAAATCTAGAAAGATATCCCTTTTATCAGTTTTTCAAGTCTATAATCTATGTATTGCTCCACAAAAAGATTGCAAAAATGTTTTGCCATAGGAAAACAATTCTTAACACTGAGCCAAATACTGCCAAACAAAACTTAGCAGAAAAGAATCAGTATGAGGCAGATCATGAAATGTAAATAATCAAACACTTGTCAAATCAAAATAGATTGTTCTCTTTTTCGAAGAAGTTTTTAAAAAGTCTGGGAAAACTCAGTTATAGATACCTACACTACAGCTGTCCTATGTTGTATATAATACACATATAAATATATAGAATTTTTACAAGAAGGAAAATCGTGGCATTGCTTTTTCTTCTTTCAAGATATTATTGCTGTTAGTTATAAATATCGCTGTACCAATAGTTCTGTGGCTTCCTGGGTCCAAGCACTGAATAAAACCTAATCAGACTGTGAAAATATTCGGTAATGGAATTATTTACTTAATATAACCACATTATCTTACTGTTGTGTTTTCTGCCACTACACAGCTTGTTTTCATAGAAGATGAAACACAATAATCTGTGCCCAGGATATTATCTAATGTTAAAAGACACTACTTTCTAATGTTAAAAGACAATAATTATGAATATAATTTGTCCAATGGAACTAACTCATTTTCTATTTTGTAGGAATAAATGAGGCATTATAAGTGAGGAATTATTAAAATTTTGGAATAAAAAACAACACTGTGGAGTTTTGTTTTTGAAGTTGTTCTTAATGGTTTTAATTTTGTTTTCAAAATAGTCAAATATATTAGCATAGCAAGTAAAGCATTTATTCCTTAGTATCTAAGAGCAGCTGTCTTCATGTTTTCTATCATATGTTTCACTCCCAAAAGGCAGAAGAATATTCTCTACTTGCTCATTGGTGTTTTTTTCACAAAGACTCAGAGAAAACAGCATTTTTTTTTCTGATCTCAAGTAAATGGACCCAGTCTTTCCCCACCCTCCTTCTCTCCTTTCTTCCCCTTCTTGGCTGTGGCCTTTAACTATTGGTCCTGGAATTCCTCCACCTGGAAGGACAAAGTCAATCACTCATTATTAATGCAATATTCAACATGAATTATATATTTCTGTGAAATACATTTAGTTATTGGTTCTAAAGATAAAGGAAGTTGGATCTATTTTCCCTTATATTAGAAATGCCATGTCCTAAGTCTGGTTGGTTTTGTCTGTGTGTTTGTTTTTATCTGGGAGAAATCTTTCTCATCTTTGAGGTCATGACTGAAAAAGCTGAGAATACAATTAACAGCTTAATCAAGTAGTTCATCACAATCAAAAGAGATTTGTAGGCAAATGACAGCAGAGCATTTATCACAGAGGTAGAAAAGAAAAAGACAGGGAGTTATTTGGGGTTTGTTTTTTTGTTTTTTTTGAGGGGGGTTGTTGTTTTTTTTTTTTAAATAATCTTTTAAAAGGCTGTTACAACCCTAAAGACAACTCAAACTCTTGCAAATACAAATATCTATGGACAGAACAGGACAGAGTCAAAACAGTGTATCAAGTCAGAATGCGAATAAATGATACATAGAATCCATCTACCCTTTTTGGGAAAAAAAAAAAGTTGCATACCCTAGAGATTAACAGTTTCAAAATAAAATTCCTACTACTATTTCCCAAATCAGTCTATTACCAGTACCTGATACTAATGTTGCAATTACACTAGGTCATTTAAACTACATAAATTGGTGCCTACCTTTTTAACATGTAGCTCACTTTGTAGAACAGGGAAGAGTAATTGTCATTTTCTTCCTTTTATATTTTGGTGACTCAGAATCTTCAAGAAACGCTATATCAAGGTCAAACTGTAAAATGCTGGTATTCATAATGAGATGCTCCTTAGAGATAATCAGTACCATTAATGGATTTCAAGTCCATTAAAACAAATCTCTGGAGCTGCTTGGCTCTTTGTCAAATTAATGCTATGATAATACCTATATCAACACTTCTTGTCAATCGAATATGCATTATCACATAGTGTATAAGACTATGGAAGTCATTTGAGTTTATTTTACTTTCCTTTATCATATTTTTTCTTCATACTATTTGCTTACTTGTTTATACTAGGATATTTAATAAAGTAGTCATTAATTTTATATTCCTTTGGTTTCACTGTGACAAAATTAATTAGCATAACATCAAAAACTCCAAAGGAGTCATTCCCAACAACCAAAATCCTTGGAAAGCTCAACATTACTTTTTTTTTTTCTAACATGTTGTTCCCATTCTTATTCACATTCTAATCCATGTTGTATAGCAGAAGGCTGCTCCATCTGAAAAAATCCTACCCGAGCAAAGGTAGGATCTGACAAATAGAGTATTAAACTTTTTTCTACAGGTTTCACTGCTGGTTCAGACTAAATTTTTCTCTCATAATTTCAGGATTCCTCAGGATCCTCCACGTAAAATGATTCCATCCCACATACACTGTAGCTGAAAATACTCATAAAAAAACCTAAGTTCTTTTAAAGTGCTTCATCAAAACGTGTATTAATGAGTTCATCCAATGGTGACAGCAAAGTACCTGTAGATGGTGATTTTGGTCAAGATAAGGATTCCTTGCTCAGTGTGCCCATAATCTCTTGATGGAGTAGAAATGTTTTGCTTTGAGTTTAAGATACACTGCAAAGTCTGAAGCTTAATCTTTGCATACCAGTACGGTAAAAAGCTTCCAAAAATACTCATTTGAAATTGATCATATGAAATTCTCCTAGCTTTGTTGTCTTTCACTTTGCAAACTGAAACACTGTACTGTTAGTTCAGTGTAACACTATAAAGTAGTGTGGGGGGGTGTCATGTAGTGTTGTAAATTATTTGTAATATTTTACTAATTTCTACTTCTGTCTTTGTTTTGTTTTGTTTGTAATTTTAAACTATGAGAAAAGCAGAGGAGCAGAGGTTTTTGAGTCTGAAGTGGGGATAGGGCCAAGCCAAGTCCAGGCTGGGATGTCAGATCATGGGTGGGGGTCAGGTTCAGGCTGGATGAGGGGAAACAGGATCAGATATAGCCACAAGACAACAGGGCCATGGAGATGGGGATGGGATGGGTTGGGACGTCAGCCTGTGGGTCAGACACTGCTCTAGTCAGACCCCTCCATGTCTGGGCAGGGCAGGGCTGTGGTGGAGCTGGAGATCAGCACTGCTGCAATGTCCTGGTGTGGGAACTGGCAGCCCTAGGTTGGACTGAAACAAGGTCCTGGGATCATGGGCATTTTCAGCTGTAAAAAGCCACTAAGAAAAGTAAGAAATGAAAATGCAGTTATTGATTTGTATTTAACAGATCCTTTCTTTGCTGCCTTGGTGTCTTAGCATGGGATGTGAGCCTCTTAGCCAAGCCATCTCCCCCTGTAATTGATATTGATTTCACCACTGGGCTAGTCCCTGAACTTGTAACCCTCCTGTTTTTATCTTCTAATAGAACAAGCAGGTACACTCAGGGCAGCTTCTCCTGGGTAAAGCTTTTCTTTAGTTTTGTTTCTCCCTAGACTTGCAACCTGTTTGTTTCTTGACTTGTTTGGTTTGATCTATTTCTGTTTATTGATTCTTCACAGGTGCACACTTTCTTGCTCTCCAGAATTGGGCCAGGACATTCATGCTGAGGCAGGAGAATGAGGTGCTTCTTCTTTGTCCTTGTTAATGTTTTTCAATTTAGATGACCATTTTATTTATTAATTTGCATGTCTTTTCCTGGCAGGCTGTTACTGCTAATTGTTTTCTTGTAGCACTGATAGACTTCAGTAATCATATATCATGATTTGTACACAGAAATCACTAGATTAGTAGCTTGCATTTCAGACTGCATAGGGTCCATGACTGTGAGCTAATAGCATAGATGGTAGCTTTGAAATTCACTGTCTAATAATAATTTCTCAGAGTTATGTCAATATATACTGCAGTGCACAAAATAAAATACATGTGAAATACAAAAAAAAAAAAGAAAAGAAAAAATAATGGTAGATGCCTCCTTCTACTGAATAAATGCAACATGTTATCATTGATTAAAATGGAAGCATCTAATAACAAAGACTCCTCAGATACAGAGCATTTCTTTACAAGGAAGTTCCCTGAATTAGATAACTAAAGCATAATAAGAATAATAATGTAAGTAGTGATAAGGATGGAGGGGAGGTGAGAAACAAAGAGGAAAGAGGAGAGAAAAGAGGGAAAAAAGTGAAAAAGAGGGAAAAAATGGAAAAAAGAGAGAGGAAAAGAGAGAAAAGAGAAAAAAAGAACCTTTCTTCATTTGAGCCTGGGTCAAAAACTGTAAAAAAAAACCCCAAGATTTGCCCAATAAAACTCTTTAAATTCAGAGTTCATCCATCCAGTTTTCACCATCTGGATTAGTTATCAGAAAAATGAATTCTTATTTAAAAGTATTTATTTATTTCCACTGGCTATCAGGGAAGCGGCAGGGTGTGGTATGTGAAGCTTGAGGTAGACATCCCTTCTTTTTAAGATATATTTCTCAGCTAAGAAATCCTAATTCAGGAGGCAAAATTAGTGTGAATACTTCTAGGACAGTCTGAAGGAGGCTCAGCATGAGAAGGGGATGTGTTGAGAGGTGCGTCGGTGTGTCATAACTCTACGAACATCACTGGAATCTGAAGATCCAAATATGGTGAAGTGACATACATGCTTTATATGATAAAATGTTATGTCGCAGATCAAATATTGTCTTCATTTCCTTGTACGTCATACCATAAACACATAACAGAATTTACTGTCAGCTTTAATTTTTCAGAATGTTTTTGACATCTATAACTTGTTTAGCTCATTCCCTTAGCAGGAAACATGCTTTCTGTTAATTTCACTCAGTTTAAGATTTCCTAGTTGATGGTAACTGTAATACTGACTCTCCTGTGGAGTATATCTCACTCTGTATCTAATTGTACTTTTCTCAACGTGGGAAAAGATATTCCACATGTACTTGGACATTAAAATTGATGATTACCTCAGCAGACACACCATACCAATTAAAATGAATATGTTAAAAGCCTTTTTGAATGGCAAACAAATCAAAATCAACAAATCAACAAAAAAAACCCCCAACAACAAACAAACAAAATCTAGCCTGTCATTATGTGAGAAAATCAAGGAAAGTGCAAAGTTTTAGAGCCTTGAAACCTATATGAAGGAAAGAATTTTCCCAAAAAACAAAGTAGAAACTGCTAGGAAAGAACTTCTTGCCTGCTGATAGAGTGTAAATCACGTGGACTTTATAAACAGATTACTTCTATGCTAGCAAATTAAACCAGGCAACAACCACACAGTAGGACTGGAATGCTCTTAAAAAGATCAGTAAGGTATCTTTGACTAGTGTCAACTAACAGTCTCACAGACTGTTCAGAGCATGATTCAAAGAATACCACAGACCAGAAACCATACTTAGCAGAAAACAGCCAAGGTAACCATATTAGAGAAAAGCAGGGAAGGAGACTCTAGTTTTACAGATAGGACCTATCAGTTGTCTGTGATACCTATTCTATTTAAGAATACAGATGAAATCAAAGGGACCTATTAATTGAATTTCTGTCCTTCATTAGGTTCTTTGTAAAACATTCAGGATTTAATTCATACTTGTGAACCTCTTCAGGACGAGAAAGCCTCAGACGAGTAGTGTGAGGCCCCTAGGAGTGGGAGCTTCAAAATGCAGAAAAGTGTGTGCTCTGAGACTGACAGGAGGAGCTTTCCTCTGTGGAAGGAAAGGGAATAACTCAGGGGAGGACATTTACATAATCAGCTGATCCACCCAACTGATAAAGATACAGCTGATTCATTTGTTTAAAGCAATGCTCTTATTACCACCCTTTGGTCCCTTTTGTACTGGGGTAAGTTTCTCTCCTACAGCAGCTGTGACCACTCTCCGTATTCTACCCTGAGATTCATAGCTTTGTTGCCTGTGCTCATCTCCTCTGAGCCTTCTTCCACAGTAGGTTTTTTTTGATCAGTCACATACGTACATATTTCTCTCTGTGGGAGTAGCTTTACTATTTTCTTGGGAATGATGCTGATATTGCCATTTTGGGGACACGATACTTAGGCTTGATTTGCATATGAAGAACTTTTTTCTCAGTATTCGTACTTCAGAGTTTCCTGTTCATACAATTTTTACATGTACACATAAACAGGATTTTGACAGGATTTTGAGAATGTAAATATCGGTGACTTATAGTATTAATTGGTGTTATTGAAGTGTGTGAATACTGTAGCGTAAGACTAACATAATGAATTGGGCAGTACTGTTATTCAAACGAGGAAAAAAATGTTAAGGTTCATTTAAGTGGCTATAGGAAGTTTTTCATTCATTTACCTGGCAGACCGATGAATCTAAAATAGGAAATATACTGTTTTAATTATATCAGATGTTAAAGTCTATTAACTGTATAAATTAATGAGATTGTAAGGTATTTTGCTCTTTGTCTTCCTTTGTATGACTCTTTCCTTCCCTCTCTCTAGACTATGTGAAGTGACAAAAAGATGCCTAAAATTTAATTAGATTCTTAACATTAGTTTCTGATTTAGTTACGTTATGTTATGCACCACAAATACCTTACTAAGTTTTATGTTATTTGAAACATGCTGTCATTAGCTTCTTAACACAAAAACAATATGTCTTTTTTGTGTTTCTTGTAGTTAAAATTTTTTGCTATTTTCTATATTTCCCTCCATAAAAGCTATCCCATTTAGTACTGTAAGTCAAAGGGTTTTTCCATTGTACTCCTGATAAGATATTAAATGGAAAAGTAATTCCCCCTCATAGAATAAAGGAAGATACACATTTTACTGCACTGTTGTAGTTATCTGTGGGTTATCAATTAATTTAAATAAGACACAAAGAGAGTAGCCCTCTGGACAGCGATGATAAGTTTTGCCAGATAATAGCAGGCGAAGGAAATGAAATAAGAGGGTACGAATGGTTGACTTTGGCTCGCTGCCAGGTGCCCACCAAGTTGCTCTATCACTCTTCCTCTTCAACAGGAAAGGGGGAGAAAATATGATAAAAAGCTCATGGGTCAAGATAAGGACAGGGTGATCATTCATGAATTATCATCACAGGCAAAACAGCTTTGACTTGGGGAAGTTAATTTAATTTATTGCCAATTAATAACAGAGTAGGCTACGGAAAAATAAAAATAAAGTTAAAACCACCTTGCTCCCACCACTCCTTTCTTCCCAGGGTTGGCTCCTGACTATTCTACATCCTGCCCCCTGAGCAGAACACAGGGATGGGGAAGGGGACTTGTGGTCAGTCCATAATGATTGGTCTTTGCTGCCTCTTCCTGTTCCCCATGGTATACAGTCCTTCACAAACTTCTCCAATGTGGATCCTTCCCACAGACTGCAGTTCTTCAAGAACTGTTCCAGCAGGGTTCCCCTCCATGGATACAATCTTTCAGGAACAGACTGCTCCAGCATGGGTTCCCCACAGGGTCACAGTTCTTGCCAGAAAACTTGCTCCTGCATGGGCTTCTCTCCACGGGCCAAGGCTCCTGCCAGGAGTCTCCTCCTGTGTGAACTTTTCCAGGGCTGTAGCTTCCTTCAGGGCATATCCACCTGCTCCAGTGTGGGGTCCTTCACAGGCTTCAGTGTGGATATCTTTACCAGCATGTCCCTCCATGGGCTGCAGGAGGAAAACCTGCTTCACCATGGTCTTCACCACAAGCTGCAGGGCAATCTCTGCTCTGGTGCCTGGAGCACCTCCTCCCTCACCTTCTTCACTGACCTTGGTGTCTGCATATATGTTCTCTCACATTTTCTCACTCCTCTGTCACAGCTGCTTTGCAGTGTTTTTTTAACCATTCTGAAATATGTTATCACAGAGGCATTACCAACATCACTGATGGGCTCAGGTTTGGCCAACAGTGAGTCCGTCTTGGAGCTGCTGGAACTGGCTTTGTCTGACATGGATACAGCTCCTGAATTTTTCTCACAGAAGCCACCCCTGCAGTCCTCCCTGCTATAAAACCTTGCCATGTAAATCCAATACAGAGGGCAAGTTGAAGATAAAGGCTTAGGAACAGTAGTAATAACATAAAGAATTAATTATAATTATCATAAAGAATTTTTAAAATGTAATGACTTCATTAGGCAAGGATTTTTTTTGTTGCTCTGGGTTTTTTGTTTTGTTGAGAATTTGCGTTTTGGGGTTTATTTTTGTGTATGATTTTATTTCTAAGAATGCAGTATTTTGTATGATAATCTGAATGGCTAATTCTCTAGATGTCCCTGCTTAGGCATTTCAAATATTTATATTTGTTTTTATAGGTCCAAACAAATATAGACCATTAAGGAAGTTAAGACATCTTTTAGCTGCTCAAAAACTACACGAGGGGAAGATGTATCTACTAAGTCAAAATTCTGTGAACCTAAGTTCAAATCGTACCAGATATCAACTTACGCCAGTTAAAACATGTCTTGACTGAGGTAATGTAATATTGCTCGTTTCTTATACCTACAGGAACATTAAAAAGCTCTGTCAAAATTCCTGACTGTAGAGAATAGATTGAAATGCACTCTTTTTCATATAAAGTACTAAATGTTCTATTACATTAAAGTTTAATTTTAGTGGAAGTAAAAGATGATTGTATTTCAGTGCTTGTATTCATTCACTGCATTTTCAAATGAAGTCGTATTTAAAATACGATATTTTAGTGCTAAATTACATATTTTCTTGTAGTTTTGAGAAAAAAATAAAGAACTAATGAAAGACTAAAACCTTTTTTGCATCAACTAATGAATAGCTATAAATTTTATAAAATACTGTTAGAACAAACTTATACCAGCAATTCCTGATGCCAAGGGGTTGTTTGGATAACTAGAGATTAAAAACCTACGAAAAAATATGTACTTGCTTTGAATTCTATTGGGATGTATCAGTCCAACTGCTTAAAAACATGATATCTCGTCTAAATGATGCACTGTCTGCATTATTGGACCAACAAATACAATTTTAAATAGTAGATTAGCTTTTACTTGAAAAAGTCACCATGTTTTTGAAGATTGTCAGGCACGGACAATGCAGGGTAGATACCTAAGGGTAACTGAATCGTTCTGTAGGTATGTTCCAATATTAGTTTTGAAAAAATTGTTTTGACTATTCATAAACTCAGAATTTCTGGGCAGAACTTTCTGTAGAGAATACCTGTTGGCTTTTCTGCTGCTTTTGTGCAGCTGAAGTCATAGAGCAGATTCCATAGCCTGGTGCAGGAAACTTTCCTCACTGCTATTTCTTTATCAGAAGAATCTAGTTTTATGTGTGAACCTGATACAGTATTATTTATGTTAGCATACCACAAAGCATACCGTAATTTTTTAACTTATTGGAAAATTCTGAGCATTCAGACTCATCAAGGTTTTGTGAATATTAGTAAATTAAATGAATTATTTCATTAAGTGTTTATCGCTGTAAGTGCATATGTAGATGACGGCTTTATGATTTTGATCATTGTAATAATTCCAGTGCAACATGCTTGGGGAAATTACTAAAAGACTTTACTGACCCAGAAATGACCTGTGTTTTGGTCATTCACCAACTTTTGGTTTTTGCTGCAATAAATATATCTGCCATCCTCACTTTACATCTCTGCTTTGGGTTAAATAGGAGGACTTTCTGCAGCTGCACTAGTGAGCTAGTCAATAATGTAATCTTCTATCTTCTTCAATGTCTGTATTTCACCTTCTACATTAGGACAACCTAGCCCTACTACAGATTGATAGTCAAACTGGTACATAATGGCATTCGTCCAAAAGCCCAGGGACTGAAGAAATATTTTTCATCAATCATAGATTTTTTTTTATAAAGAAAGTTAAATAGGTTACAGGTGTCCTTTGTGCATCAACTGGGTGCCTTCAGTAACAACCAGTCACTGTGAATCATTTATCATATGATCCATATTCAAATACTCTTCCTAATTGTAGCATAGTGCTAAAAGCCACAAATGTCTCAATAAATCTTCCAACTATCCATGGAATGAAATACTATTCAGTTTGGATAAAGAGATAAATCTTTTATACATAGCCTCCATCCATTCAGTTATATATAGAAAATATATTTCACATTCTGTATGTTTCACATAGATTTCCCCAGAGGGTTTGTTTTCTTCCTTTCGTTATTAAGATAAGTGTTGATTATAGATAAGAATTAGGTACATTAAACTTCTGTTATATATAGTCTTATCTTCTATTACACTCATTATAAAAATTAAGAGAGTTGTGCTTTTTTTTTTCTTTTTCCTTTTTTCCAAAATCTACTCCATCCTATTGGGTGTAGGTGTCAAGGTTTTGGTAGTATGGGGATTGCAGAGGTGGCCTTTGTGAGAGGAGGTCAGGGACTGCCCCGTGTCTGACAGAGTCAGTTCCAGATGGATCTAAAATGGACCCACTGCAGGGCACAGCTGAGCCTCTCAGCCAAGATGGTGGTGCCTTTGGGGAAGAGTGTTTATGAAAGGCCAGAAAACGACAGTGTGGAGAGCACACACTGGAGCAGAGGAAAGATCTTAGAAGAAAGGAGCAGCAGAGAGAAAGTTCTATGTACTGATCATACCCACTCCCCTCCCAGCCTCCCTGCACTATTTGGGAGGGAGGTAGAGGAGTCTGGAGTGAAGAAGTAAAGTTGAGCCTGGGAAAGAGTGGAGGAAAGGTGCTGTTTTAATGTTTGTCTTTCTGTTTCTCACTACCTGAATCTATTTTAATTGGTAATAAATTAATTTTGCCCAAGTTGAGTCTTTTTTGCCTGTTACAGTAATTGGTAGCGATCTCCCTCTTGTTCTCTCAACCCACAAGATTTCTCATCCTATTTTCTCTGCATCTCCTGTTGAAGAGGGGTAGTTAGTGTGCATCTGGGTGAGAATATGACTGTTATCCAAGCTCATTGCACCTATATCTATAGGCCATGATATTAAAAAGACAGTTAATCAGTGATTGAATACATGTGGGAATTGGAAGGCTCATAAAACCTGTCATGTTTAAAAATAAAGAAATTTGAAAAAAATCTATTTCTCCAAACTTTTCCACCATAGATGTCTATGAAGTTCCATGCTATTGTCAGAAGTGAAGCTATACCTGATCACAGATTAAGAATGCTTGCATATTTTTAACTATATATTAGTTTTGAGTAATAAACTTCACTGTGACCACTAGGTTCACTCGTACATTTTGTAGAAGAAAGATTATTTTCTAACAGTAAAGAAAGTCTCAATGTTTCACTTAAGTTTTTGTTGGTTTGGGTTTGGTTTTTTTTTTTGTTTTGTTTTGTTTTTTCTCCTAGGTGATGGATGTCAGGGAGTAAAGGCAAAGGAAATATTACTTTTCTGCAGTCAGCATCTACAAAACATTTAGTCTATTGCTATCAACCTTGTAGTTTAAGTAGATTGCACAAGTAGTCTTTCAGATGGTTAGCATTTTTTTATTACTATATATTTACTATATATTATTAAATAACTTTATTTATGTTTTTCACAGGTTTTAACTACATCATGAGTTTGCCATTGGCTAGAATGTAATTGGGAAAGTTTCGCTCAGGCATTTTTAGGTGGTATATCCCTTTCATGAGAGATTTTTCTCATCAGAGAAAAGTACACTTGAAAACAACACATTAACGAATTAGGAATACTTGTTGCAGATTTTTTTTTTTAATTAATAATTTTTGACTCTACCTCCATTACCATAGAGTAAGCAAACACGCTGACCTGCATGCCTGCCTGCCTCCCTCTCTTTCTCTTTTACTCACTCATTTCATCCCACCCTTCTTCCCTTTCTTCCTTCTTTCCATGTATTTAAAGATGAACTTATGTTAGTTTATTCAGAATGCATATAATGTATAAAAGAGCCAAAGGCAGCTTCTCTACCTTGGATAATTCAGAATATTGGAAGTTTGTCTAACTGCAGGCAGAGGTCATTTATATTTCATATTTTAATTTTCATTATTTGGAACAGAGTTAGATTGAGAAATATTGCTAACTTGTGCAAAATGTAGTTTTCATTTACTGAACAGTCTTAGTAAATCCCAGCTGATGTTTATCTTATCTGCAGTCAATGAAATAGTTTTATCAGTATGATCCCAAAGCTGAGTTAACATAAGTTCTCTCTGTAGTTATAGAGGGAGGGAAAAAAAGAGGGAGAGAACAAATCTGCAGGGTTCCCAAGGTAATGATCTTTCCATCCTGAAATGCAACCTACAGTGCCATCCTAAACTTTTAAGATACTAATGATAGGTGAGATTGCAATAAAAGACAGGCAATTTAATAGATATATTTTCTTTAGAGCCTCAATCTGTTCTGAATTTAGAATTCAGATCATCTTAATGCTACCCATATTCTACAGCTATATGAAGAAATATCTGGAAAAAAGTACTGCATACAACAATATATTATCCAGGATGGTATGAGAGAACACAATGCAAAATAATATGCTGACATTTATAAAAATAACATTTAAGCTGAATTTAAAGAATAATTATTTGGCCAAGACAGTTATTTGTAGGAGAAGCAATCGCCTAAGGTGAAAGCCTCAATACCTAATTAAATTTAAATTGCATTTAAAACGTAATATTAAATGAAAGAATTTCTAGTACTTGGTTACTAAAGCCATAAATACCTGTAAGCTCTGTCATTCACAATCACTGTAAAATAAGTATGAACTATTTTTATCATAATGGAGGTTGTGACTTTTATCATAAACCCCCAAAATAATTGCCATTAATATCCCAAAAAGGATAATAATGAGAGACAATACTCAAGGAAACTGTTAATCTTACATATAAATCATCTTATTTACAAAAAAAAAATATCAAAATAAGCTATTTCAGATGGAAAGAAACAGGAATTTTTAGAGCATCTTCCAGAGTACTTATTTTTACCATTTCTTTCATATAATTCTGTTTTCAAGGTTTGAAAAAATGAATAAGTAGAACTAAGGGATGAATCTGCTTTCTGAAAAAAATAATTGCTCTTAACAATTCTTCTTGAGATTTTTATAAATGATGTAACTGTCCTCAACTGTAATGCAAAGAGATTGAAACATTGAAAGACTCTTACTGTATGCTACCATTATCATGCATTAAAATAATGTTGCTATGCCAGTTAACATATTAATTATCATTCAGTAGTTTATATTCTAATATAATTAAACCCAAATCTATGTCTTGGTAACTGCCCTTCAGGTAGTTGTGGGCAATTGTCAAATCATGCCTTAGTCTCCTCTATGCAAGACTGAAGACCATCTCTCTCAATCTCTGTTTGTATTTATGTCCTCTAGGCTCCAGGCCAACTTGATAGCCTTCTCCATTTTTTTTCACATTCCTTTTTGATCAGGAGGATCCAAACTGGACATAGCATTCCAGGTGCAGTCTCAGCAGGGCTCAGTAGAGAGGAGTAATAACTGTTCATTCTGCTGATCATACTTCCCCTAATGTAGCACAGCAGGTCAAGATTTGCTTTATTTGAAATAAAAGCACACTGTTAGCTCATATTCAGTCTAGTGTCCACTGTGTCTCCCTTGTCCTTTCCAGCAGGTGCTTCCCAGATTCCCCTGTTGGTATGTGGCCCTATCTCCTCTCAGGTGCAGATCTTTGCATTTCTGCACGTTTCCTTCTCAGGAAGGACTGCAGAACTAAAAGAATGTATGACCTATAAAACCTTGTTGAGCAGAAGTCTGTGAGGTAATCAGAAGATAAGACTCTGGATTGTGTGTGTCTGCAGACAAGGTCACTGATTTTAAGATTCAGTCTCATTTTATGTTCCTTATTATCATTATCTTTCATCATTGCCACAATGTTTATGTTGTTTCATTGGCCTTTTGGATTTTTGTCCAGTTATAGGCTATGGAAAGAGTAGCTACTGCTTCTTTTATCCATGACAACAAAAAACAATGCAATAAATGCTTTTTATTTTCCCCAGGCATGCCTGTAAAATGAAAATCCTCCTCTTATAGTTTCCTGTTCATCTAACCATTTAAAGCCATGAAGCTACAAGAGATGAGAGTAGTTGTAGAGCAGATAGGTGTTAAAGTTTCTCATACGTTCCACACAATAATGTCTCCTTGGCATTTAAGGTTTATTTTCTTCACAATACTTTGAAATATCTTTTCAGAAACTGCTGAAAAATAGGCCAATTAATCTGAAAAACAGAAACAAGGAAAAGAGGGTGCTTTGGAAATTTGAACTTCAGTACATAGTGAAAACTACTATAAAATTTTTGGAGAAACAGATTTCCTGCTCTTAACTCTTACGTGCTCAAATAATAGAAACAATGTCTAGTATTTGACATATATTCTGGACACTGACCAGGAAGATATTAATGAGCACAAAACAAAACATTAATTATTTCTTGATTAAAACTTTCTCCTTAAACATAAACATAGTAGGCGTACTGGGTTAGTCTGCAATGTAGTCAGTTTTCTTCATAGCAGCCAGTGTGCTGTTGCATTTTGGATTTGTAACAAAAATAGTGTTGACAGTACACTGATGTTTTAGCTATTGCTGAGCAGTGATTACACAGCATCAGGGACTTTCTGTCTCTCACTCCGCCTCACCAGCGAGTAGGCTAGGGATGCACAAGAGGCTGGGTGGGAACACAGCCAGGACAGATGACCCCAAATGACCGAAGGGATATCCCATACCATATGACATCATGCTCAGCAGTAAAAGCTCAGGAGGAAGGATGCATGTTTATAATTATTTGTGTTCCCACATTTACTGTTATGCATGCTGAAGCCCTGCTTTCCAGGAAATGGCTGGACATCTGCCTGCTGATAGGAGGCAGTGAATGAATTCCTTCTTTGATTTGCTTGTGTGTGCAACTTTGTTCCACTTATTAAACTATTTTTAGTTTAACTATTTGACCTATGAGTTTTCAGCTTTTGCTCTTCCAATTCTCTACCCCATCCAACTTACGAGGGAATAAGTGAACAACTGGTTGAAGGCTTAGCTTCTGGCCAGGTTCAACCCACCACAGTAGGACAGGAAGATATTTTCTTTAAAATGTGCGATATTTAAATTCACTTAAGTAAGCATATTATAATAATGCAACAATAAAAAAAATCTGATTCTCTAAAGTAGGATAGATGAAATACCTAGTTCTATAATTTTTTATTTGATGTAGAATTCAGTGGAAGCATTGCTGAAGAAGCTTTCTAATAATTCTTGAAAACAGACTTTAATATATCCAACCTAAAATGTGTATGCTTTAGGGTGTATATATATACACCAGGGTTGAAATTAAGGAGCATATAAAGTGATTATAACTTGTTTTAAGAGGTGTTTAGATACACTTTTTATGATTTTTTTGTTTTACTGAAAGTAGGCTGTTTTCTTTTTTGTAATCTCAGTTTACTCATTACAGTTCCTTAACAGATGTGCATGGTTTTTGTCTGCAATTTCTTTTTCATATGATTTAACTTATTTTCATTTTGTTTTGTATCTTCTATCCATTCTTTTTACTATCACTATTCTTCTTTAAAATATAAATGTTCCCCAACATTAGCTTTTCTCTTTTTTTGTGTCATTACCTTTGTATTTAAATCCTAACCACTGCTAGTTAACAAAAACAATAGAGTCCAAAATAAGCATCGAATCATAAATGAGGAGCTTCAGGCACTGAAAATTAAATCAACGCAACATCAAAAACAAAATATGTAATCACTTAAGGCAATGTGACAGGAACAAATTAGTCCTAATGATGTTATTAAATATTGATTCCAGATTAATATCATAACGATAGTAAGAAAAGATATAATACAGAACAAAATGTGCAATTACAGTATCTACATACTGAATGGATTACATGATGGATTATGAGGCATCATGGGCATGGTCAAATGTCTTTATTTAAGCAGGAAGCATGACTAGTTGTAGAGGACCATTGTGTGTCCCATTGTTCTTCTTACATGCAGTGCCGTCAGGGTTGAAGGATTAACATCCTAATGTCCCTGTGCTGAAAGCAGGAACTGTTGCCTCAAAGAAGCATTAAACACTTGCCAAATTCTGTCCCTCCAACTGATAAGGCTTTATTTACATATTTATTAATTTCATTTGGAAATTACCCATTCTAGTTTGGATGATTGGAATTATCCAACCAGTCCTGGCAAAGGGGGAAGGTTCCAGTTGACTGAAGGTTAGCAAATGTGACGCCCATCCACAAGAAGGGCTGGAAGGACGATCCAGGGAACTGCAGGCCTATCAGTCTGATCTCCGTGCCGGGGAAGGTTATAGAACAGATCATCCTGAGTGCTGTTATGTCACATATGCGGGACAGACAGGTGATGAGGTGCAGTCAGCATGTGTTCATGAAAGGCAGGTCTTGCTTGACAAACTTGATCTCCTTCTATGAGAAGGTGACCCACTTAGTGGATGAGGGAAAGGCTGTGGATGTTGTTTACCTAGACTTTAGTAAAGCCTTTGACACTGTTTCCCACAGCATTCTCCTGGAGAAACTGATCATGGTTTGGACGGGATGGCTGGGGCCAAAGACTTGTGGTGGATGGAGTTAAATCCAGTTGGCAGTGGTCACAAGTGGTGTTCCCTAGGGCTCAGTATTGTGGCCAGTCTCTCTAATATCTTTATCAATGATCTGGATGAGGTGGTTGATTGCACCCCCAGTAAGTTTGCAGACAACACCAAGTTGGGCAGGAGTGTTGATCTGCTTGAGGGTAGGAAAGTTCTACAGAAGAATCTGAACAGGATGGGTCGATGAGCTGAGGCCAGTGGTATGAGGTTCAACAAG
>VWZL01001678.1:192098-204285 GCA_013396915.1 Stercorarius parasiticus
TTTAGTGGTGACTTGGCAGTGTTAGGTTAACGATTGGACTTGAGTGATCTTATGGGTATTTTCCAAACTAAACAATTTTATGATTCTATGATTTCCACATCTGAGGTAATCACTTGAGGCCCCTTAATTGACAACAGACAGAAAATAACACTTTAAAGAGGTTGTTCACGTATTATATTATATCATATTATGTTATATATTATTATATTATGATACTATCCTATTGTCATATTATTATAATATCATATTATTATTATATCATATTATTATACATATATTTTGAAGTGTGATTATTCTCTCTCTAAGCCTACCTGCTTCCTTCTTTGACTAAAAAGGGTGTGTGAATCTAGTACATGTATCTACATTCAGTGAACTGAACCTGACCCTGGAACAAGAATCCTGTGTGTGAGCTGGATGTACTTTTTAATTGGCTAAGTTTCCCTCTAACCCTATTCCCTGACCTACAGATTAAATGTTTTTCACTCAGGTGTCCTGGAAAGGATGACACAAGAATATCCATTCTTTTTTAATGTAAGATGTAGGTGATCTGCAGGATACAGCCAGTTTTAAGTAATTTCTTATGGTTACATATGACAGCTCCACTAGATACTGTCTAGAATAATTCTTTTTTATTCCTAAGGAGTATTGCAGCATATTTTGATCTACCTCCAATATTTAATATGGCTAACGTGATGACACATAGAATCATAGAATTGCCTAGGTTGGAAGAGACCTTTTAGATTACCTAGCCCAACCACCAACCTAGCACTGACAAAAACCATCACTAAACCATATCGCTAAGCACTATGTCTACCCGACTTTTAAATACCTGGCATCTGTTACAGTAGCAAATCACGTCTCTGAGAAGTGAATAATGAAACAGCATGCTTAACAAATACACGTTTTGTAACTATTACTGAGATAGATTTTAACAGCCAATTTAGAAATTATTTTCTTTTTATAATTTTTTATTGTATTAATACAAGAACCTTTAAAATTTTTGGTCAGTGTTTTGAGGGTTTTTTTGTTTAGTTGATTTGGTTTGGCCTTTTTGAACATAGTATAGACACTTGTATCTCACCTAATGAGACCATCCTTTGGGAACTCTATGGCCTTAAGCAGGTTATTTTTTCATTTTATCTCTCAATAACAATACAGACATTCAAATACCAATATTAGGCACACAATCACTTCAAAAAATAAATGGAATTGGCAGAAGAGTATTGTTCTAATAAACTAGCAAGTTGTGAAAAAAAAATCATTTCAAAGACAGCATTTTTATGAAGACTTAATTTTCCAGAAATATAACAGATCACTGTATATTTAGACAAATCAGTATCAATTTTGTATATGAGAAAATACCCTTATTTCACATATCTATTGAAATGCTCTGTATTTTATAGGAATTTCAAGCTAAAATGAATGTTACTGTCTCCAAAACAAATATATTTCACAACTTTGTTCTATGTAGCATTCTAATTACCAATATATTTAGTCACTAATGTTATTAAGCTATAAACAATACCTAGTAATTAATGGTTTGCATAGCATGAAACTGTTTAAATACCTTTTGAAAACAGTTGAATATGCTTCTTACTTAAAATTTTCACTTCCAAAATATAGGTAATGTTCTATTAAACTCTTCCAATAACAAGTTACCAATTATTCAAATAATCACAACACATTAAATTTTGAATTACAGTTATTATTTTTAGCATACATTTTTCATCAATTGTATAAGTATATTCTTCTTTGAAGTCATAAAGCTTATTATGCACACAGAAGAATACATGAGCTTCTCAGACCTTTTTGGAGGTGCTATGTCCAGGTTTAAGCACAAAGCAGATTAAGCACAATCTAGGAGAGAGCAATAAAAATTTTACAAAATATGAAGTATGAAGAATTATCTGTTTGCCTTTTTAATTCATAGGTAAGAAAAATTAATGAGATGGTACACATAACAGTGAAAATTTTAGTTACTGACCAAGCCCAGAGACTGCACTGTTAGACTCAATTGATCCAGCTACACTAATCTCATGAAATCTAATTAACACCTTTTTCAATGGGTTTTGCTTGTGCCAAAATGGTCACGTAGTTGTGTTTCTTATACTTTTGCCTTGACTATTGCAGTAATCAAAGTGATATATTGCACCGATTGCTATCTTACATCCTCATCTTCTTTACAATAAGTTGCTGATAATATATTCTTCTGCAAAGTGTACTTAGTAGAATAAAAAATGTAACTCTTACTGCATACTGTTAAGTATTAAGAAGTTTGGATATTGTACAAAGAGGTTTAAAGAGAGGTCAAGCTTTGCAGCATCTCTGAAAGTGCTTTATATAATTGAGTGTCTATCAGACTTGGTGGGAGGAAAGAGCATTTTATAGGAGATAAGTAAAAAAAAAAATTACCCAGATGATAACATTTTTAATCTGCATCAGTAGTATAAATCTGTTGCAAATTAAGCTTTTTTTTTTTTTTTTTACTCATAATACAAAATAATTCAGAATCAATAAGACTTGGTAGTTTGTGAACCATTAGTGGGGCATTCATCTCATTTAATTTAGGTCACCTAAAGAGTCACTAAATCTAGGACCCTTACTGCCTTATAGTTCTTCTGCAGTCAATGGAGATCAACAACACAGGTGTGGGATATCTCAGCAAGGTATTTACTCTCAGGTGGACCCATTTTCCTTAAAGGGGCTTTTGCAGTCAGTAATTAGATTCACCTCAAAAATGATTGGAAAAATAATATAAATGTAAATCAGGCATTAATAATTATGACCTTGTTGTGAATATTATTTTATTTTGTAAATAACTGCTGTAATTAGAAGCAATGTGAATTTATTTAGGCTGATATAATTATTGCAATATGCCTTCCCTCTTGTTGGATGCCTAAGGGAGAATTTGGAGTTCGAAGACACAAACAGTAAACCCAACTGAGTTTACTTGGCTACAGGCTTGTGAGGCCCCTACATACTAGTGCTTTAATTTAAAGCTCTGAAGCAGCTTCCCCCAGGAACAAATATGAAGTACAAATATTTATAGGTAAAACAATTCAAGGTGTACAAGCCTGGCTTTCCTTTCCTTGTGTGAGATAATGGGGGAGAAAAAATGTCCTCATAAAATGAAATGGGTTCACTGGCAACTTCCCCTGAGAAATATTTTGTATGATAGCAATATGTAATACATCTCAACTGGTGAAGTAAAAACATCAACAGCAACAAAACCCCTCAGGTACTCAGAAATTTTTGAGGTTATTGGTGTTACCTTGCTTAAAATTAATAGAATATCAAAATTTCGTATTCTTACTGTTTTTCTGTATTTTTTATTTAAAGTTTTAATGAGAAAAATTAAAGAGTAAAAAGAACACAGCCACTCAGCTGTACAAAGGGAACTCCTGTAGCCTCGCTATGTCTGCAGTATTACACTGCTTGCACTTAACACGATCAAAGACACACATGAATGCTAGTCTGCTTTTATTGTACTCATAAAGAGCAATCTGGGCTCATAAAAAGTGTAGCTGGCAACTTTGTAAAAACATAACAGTTTGTTTGTATTGGTTCCTTCCAAAAAATAGCTAGCAGCTATTTATGTTTCAACTGCCTTATTTGTCACTGTGCAATGAGTATTCTCACTGTATTCTAGTTCATAAAGAGGGGAACTCTCCTCTCCTACCTACTGCTCAAAATCAAATGAAAAAAACCCCCATGTTCGAAGTATTCTAAACATAAGGACAAGAACTGTCTGAATAATACAGAAGTCACCTTTAGATGGATGCATTCAAATTCCACTTAGACATTTTCGTATATTTCATTGTTCATTTTCTGAATAATTCTATATAAACATGCTGTTCTCACAAATATTTAGGGAATTAATATTCTCATTAAAAATATTATTCTTTCATGTGGACAACTGCATTCTTTGTTCATTTTTGTATTCATCATTTGTTTGCTTATTTTGCCATGTTAAGAGTTTCAGTTATGCCATCACAAAAAAAGATTATGTGTCACCTAGGTGAGCAGTCCTGCACTGAAATGAAAAATAGCAATAGGGAATAATCACAGAAGTCTAAGAACACTCATGGACTGCATTTTATTTCATTTTCCCATGGGAGCCATCAACAGTTAAATAATACATTTGTACTGGTTCCCAGATAATCTGTTATCATAAAAATGGCTTACTTTACTTTGTCAAATAACTTATTCACAAAATATCTTGACAGTTTCTTGCTTTATTATACCTTCAATTGTGAAAAAGCTCTGAAACCTGACTATCAGGTTTTTCTTTTACTATGTAAAAGCCTATATATTTCAAATAGTTTGCACTCTGAGGAAAAAAAAAAAAAAAGAAAAAATGCAAACCCAAACTTTCATCTACTCATTTTAATTTCTGTGACCTGGAATGAATTATGACAAAATTATTTACAGCCAGATTCTGTTAAGATTAAAGACGGGTCACCAGCTTCTATCATCATTTGGAAAAGTATTCTTTTTCTCGCATGGAATTCTTATTTTCTTATTCTCCATCACCATAAAGAAACCAAATACAAAACTAGATAAAGCAAATTACAGAAGTAAATTTTATCCTTCCATTTCCCATATAACTGTAATGCCCTGATTTAGGAATTAGTACAGCATGAAGGAAAAAAAAAAAGTAAAAGTTCCCTTTTGAGAGCTTTTTATACCTTGCCATACTGGGAAACTACTCCTGGTTATGTCAAAAAAATTTCCAAAGGAGTGATCTCAGTTAATGGAATTTCTGTCACAGATGGTGGTATGCATTATGTATGGTTTTTGAAGAGATGAATAATCTTGCCTGATTGTCTTTTATCCAGAGGTTGAAAAGGCCTGAGGAATTTTTTAGCGCACACACCAATTTTTTAGCATACACATGGCCATTTCAGGTGTTAGCTTTATTCAACAATTCTCCACTAAAGTGCTACCTTAAAAACTCTCAAGTGGCCAACTGCCATTAGCTTTAGCACCCCACCGGATTTATGAAGCAGTTATTTGTAAAACTAAAACAAAATATTCAAAGCTTGCACCTGTTCAGAAAGGTTACTTTCTAATCCTGAAATGTAAGTGCTGTATAACAGGAATGGTTGCTGACATTACTTAGGTCTTGTCTACACTAAAGAGCCTCTGGCATTATAAATATGAACCCCTAGCAGAGACATAGCATTTGCTGTCTGAAGGAGTTTCTCTGCTGGTTTAGTTGTATTACTCTACTAAAATATGCAAAAAGAATTAACCAAAACTTTTTTTGACAAAGCAACCTGCAGCCAAAGAGATTTGACAGTTAATTTCTGCCCTTTAATTCAGCCAGTTCAGCTGCCTTCACAGTTTGCTCTTCCAGGCAATATTTCCTCAGCTTCACTACACTATACTACACTGGGAGTCCGAAAAGAAAAACTTTGCAAAGTCAAAGTATATATTAGAATCATGGAATCATTTATGTTGGAAAAGACCTTTATGATCACCTATTCCAATCTCAAATCTAAAAATGCCAAGTCCACCACTAAACCATGCCTTGTGGAGCCTTTTGAGTTTGTTTTGAAAATGATACAGGACTTAATGTCTTTAAGTAGGCCATTCAGTTCAAATATTTACACCCATTTAATGAGCTATTGGCATACAAGGAAGCACGGGGTCAGTCAGCGAGGGGAGTTTCAGTCGCCAAGAGGAGCTGCTCCAGAGCTGGCCCAACCAGCAGTGGAGCAGCAGATCTCAGCACACAGAGGGGTTTCCTGAGGTAGGGAAACACCAGGGCAGTGTAGAGATTCACCAGGTGTACTGCGTCCAGCTCTGTGGCCTTCAGCACAGGAAAGACATGGACCCGTTGGAGCAGGTCCAGAGGAGGGCCACAAAGAAGATCAGAGGGCTAGAACACCTCTCCTACAAAGAAAGGGTGAGACAGTTGGGGTTGTTTAGCCTGGAGAAGAGAAGGCTCTGGGGAGACCTTATTGCCACCTTTCAGTAATTAAAGGAGTCTTATAGGAAAGATGGGATCAGACTTTTTAGCAGGGTCTGTTGTGACAGGACAAGGGGTAATGGTTTTAAATTAAATAAGGGTAGATTTGGACTAGATATATTGTTTCTTTTTTTTACAATGAGAGTGGTGAAACACCGGAACAGGTTGCTCCGAGAGGTTTTAGATTCCCCATCCCTGGAAACATTCAAGGCCTCGTTGGACTGGGCTTTGAGCAACCCGTTCTAGTTGAAGATGTCCCTGCTCATTGCAGGGAGGTTGTACTAGATGACCTTTAAAGGTCCCTTCCAACCCAAACTATTGTATGATTCTATAATATTTCTTCTTTTTCATTTTTGGTGGCAGCAAGGCAGATATATTTTTAACAGAAAGACACTCTGTGTTGGTTAAGGAGGGCCTAAGATGATTAATACTGTGGATTGCCTGCATAATTATTTTGCAGTAGTTTATACATATAGTAACTGTACAGAGAATTAATTAAAACCAGATTCTACTCTGATTTTATGTAGTCTGTAACCTATGTGAATTCATGTTCAGTGCTTTAGGTGTCATAGAATTTAAGGTAGCCATGCTTAGAATCCTTAAAGGATCAAGTCAATGGCAGGAAAAAGAGAAACTTGAACTCTGGCTAATAATCTTTCTACTGACAGCCGTAATTCATTCATGGTCTTGAACTCTGACATCTATTCAGCAGTCAGAAAATCTGTGCAGAAATTTTTGCCTTCTTTCCAGGAACTTGTTACTAATGATTCAGTGTCCCCACACTATAAATACACTATAGATATCTCTATAACTATAAAACTCAGCATCAACATTTGTCCCTAAGTTACTGTAAAATTCCAAGAATAACTTTACAAAGAGATAGAAGAAGGAATGTCATCAAATGAATTTTTGAATAACGTCTGAGAAAGATCTGTCTGAGTAAATTTCCTCCTTTCTATGATGGTCTTAAAAGAGAAGGAGAAGTTGAAGAGTAAGTTTCACTTGATAAGCAAACCAGTTTATAATCTCTGAGTAGATGGCAGCAGTCAGTTGGTATTACAAAATAAAAAATATCATCCTGTTTAAGAAATATTGCTTTCTTTTGGGCTTGATTTTTTATTTTTCAAACTGAGGGATGATCCCAAGCCTATTTTAACAAATTACCAGACTTTCCATTTTCTTCAGTGTGTTTTGAATCATGTCTTCAGTGAAAAAGTTCACTGTCCAAAGAAATCCACATCTAAAATTTATAATTTAGTAGATTCAATACATTATATGGTATTGAGATGGGGTGTTTCGATGTATTTTTTGGAGTTACAATATACTTTAAGTTACTCTATATTGGACTTTGATATGAAGATCTCAAGTAATGCTGGATTCAGGTTATTAACTTGAAAAAAAAAACACACAAAAGGAATGTTTTACTGTTAAATGTTGCAATTTGTCATTCTTAAAATAGGTTAGAAATCATGTCTGTTTTGTTCCTTCTGACATGGTTACAAATGCATGAACAATTTAAAGGTTGCTTGGAAAAAAAGATTTTCTGCCAGAGTGCAGCACAGGATTTAAGATTTTGATGTTGCTGTTTTCTGATCTGATTTATAGCTATAGAAATACAGAAATAATGCTAGGTGGTAAAAAGTATTTTTATGGTGTTTAAGGAGTGCAATAGAAAAAGAAATCACGCATGCATTTTTTAAATTAAAATTTAAAAATAAAATGCAGTCACCCAGAAAGCCCTCAAATCACAGTTTTTATTAGCATTTTCTTGTGTTTTACTTCATTCATATTTTCTACATAATGCAGTTAAAAACAAATGAAAAATCAACCAGCCCCACTACCCCAATATGGCTGCACTGTCACATCAAAAAAATACTGGGTATTTTTCTGGCCTATGTATACTTCCAAATGAGACAAAGTATGCACTAGTGATTCCACTGATTACAAATGAAGCGCAGGGGAGTAACTCCATTGAACCATAGGTGTCCACATGCAGTCAGGTCAGCCTTACTGAAAGTTTCTGACAAAGGTATTACACAAAACGAAGGAAGAACCACTGAGAAACACTTTGTGATTCTGAAGGCATGTGCAGACTACCCTAAATACAAAGAAAAACAAAGAGTACTGTAGCATGAATTAATTCAGGACGTGAGAGTGCTCTGAACAGAAACACACCACTTAGTGATATAAAATCTAGAATTTGTTTCTTAAATGGGACTAGTATAGTAGGTGGACGATTTCTATTCTAAGGCTCCCTTTCAATGACACACACACTCTTTACACTCACATCAGTTTGGGCCCTAGGACGCCTGGTTGGATTTAAAACAGCCTGTAGACCCAGGAGATCCAGACACTGACTTCTGACCAGTCATTGTATCCAAGTCCTGGCTGGAAGCCTAATTTCCATGCGTAGCAGTTCCTCCTTGGGTTCAGTTTTCTTCACAGTGCTGTGACATCCATGTGTGTTTTCCCATTGGGGAACTATTGTCTTCACTACTTACTGTTCTCTAACTTAGCTGACCTTGTTGGTCATACTCCTAGAAGCCAACCTGTTTGACTTTCCTCGTATCTAAGGCCACTTAGCTGTTGCTATCTGGGCTACTATCACTTTCTAATTTCTCAATCCAAATGTGTTATATGGATGTAGTATTTGCAGCAGTTCTGTGCTGCTTTTTTCTTTCTTACACATACCTAAATTGTTAAAAGAGGTCAGACGTAGTCCAGAGCTTTTGGTAAGCTTTCTCCATAACAATTATCTGGCTTTCTTCGTTTTCCCAATACCTACTGGAATTGTCTGCTGAGTTAAAGCTGTGCAGATGCAGTCAAAGTTTCACTTATCTGAGCAGTACTTTTGGGTAGGCTTCAACCTGTGACAAACCGAGTAAAGAGAAATTATGCAATACTGGTGGAAGTGTGAAACTTTTAAATATTTTACTAGTTTTCCTATATATAATGATTTTATTTGCTAATTAAGTAAATTTAAATCTTATTAAAGCAACGTGCTGTCCTTCAGGAATGGATTGTTTCAGCTTGGGTCCCCTGCAAGCCACATTTCCTGCCAGAAAACCTGATCCAGTGTGGGCTTCTCTCCACAGGCCGCAGCTCCTGCCAGGAGCTTTCTCCAATAAGGGCTCCGCGTGGGCTGCATCTTCCTTCATGGAACATCTGCCTGCTGCAGTGTGGCATCCTCCATAGCTGCAATGTGGATATCTGCTCCATTGGGGTCCTCCATGGGCTGCATGGGTGCAACCTGCATCACCATGATCTTCACCACAGGCTATAGGGCAATCTATGCTCTAGTGCCTGGAGCACCTCCTTTCCCTCCTTTTTCACTGACTTTGGTGGCTGGGCTGTTTCTCTGACATTTTCTCACTCTTCTCCCTCAGCTGCTGCTCAGCAATTTTTTACCTTTCCTTAAATATGTTATCACAGAGAAAACAACACCATCACTGTTTGACAGTCAAGCTTTGACCAGAGGCATGTCCATCTAGAAGGCAGTTGGAACTCTCTCTGTCTGACAGAGTGACAGCTCCTCATAGAAGCCATCTCTGCAGCCTCCCTCCCCAGTATCAAAACCTTGCCACGTAAACACAATACAGGCACTTCCTATACAGTCTTACAAAGAAAAACTATATATGCAGTCTAATGGTTTATGGTTTCTCATAGAATGTGGTTTCTCACTGATATTAAGAACCGCAGAAATGTTATTAAGTAACCATGTTAAGTCACAGACCATAACTACTTCCTGGGAAAAATCTGACCACTCATGAACATATGCAAACATATTGAAAGTCTCTGAAAACAACATGATGTGTGATTTTGGTTGTTGGTTTGTTGGTTTGTTTTTTGTTTGGTTGTTGTTTTTTTTTAATTGACAAATCTCAACTGCATCTAAACCTTCAGTACCTAAACCAGTGGATGAACAGTGACTAGAATTCACAAGCAAGCAAGCAAACAAACAAACAAGCAAACAAATAATCTTTAGAGTGCAACGTGACCTTTTGGTTGAAACAAGGTGTCTGGATCTAAAGTCATGAAATGATGCAACTCCTGTTTATCTGTTGTTTACCCCAGAGTTGCATGAACTTATATGTGTATGTAAAGTTCTTATTTCCCAGGTCCTAGAACTGCACCAAAGTCAGCATCCAACATTACACAGAATTAAACACATCATGTCCCAGAACAGGATTCAGTTGACTAAACATGAGCATCTAGTACATGCTGAGATGCCCTAAGGTATCCTATCTGGCCTCTGGCTATTCTGCAGAAGGACATGGCTTTCTCATCGGTCCAGTCTCCCTTTAGTGAAGCTGATGTGGATGTCCTGAATGCCTCAAGGCATCTCAGATAGCATTGCACTCCTTTGTCTAGGCAAATGAATAAAATCCCAGAAGGCTGGCAATTAAAAGTTAGATTTTCATCTGCCTAAATATTTCATTAAATCTATACTAGTCTGTGTAAATACAGTAAAATGACAGAAGATAAAACATAGGTGTAAACCATCTGTTTTAAAAATCATTATGTTTTATAAAACAGAAAAGAAATTAAGATCATTCAAGTGTTTTTAATTCTTCAGTAATACTATATTTTGAAATATATATAACTCCTGTGGTAATTTTTATGGTTTCTGTTATGCTCTTTTCCAGAACACCACAAAATTCAGAAAAAAAAAAAAAAAAGATATTTTACAAGTCATCTGTCATGCAGTCTTATCACTCCAGATAAAATTGCTTTTTCATTGAGGTGTTTTTTTATGGTTTCATTTTTTACAGACTCCCATATACCTACTATTCATTGTCTCTGGTTCATAGGATTTACACAGTCCACTGCTCTGTAAAGATTGTGTTGCTGAAGGTAAAGTAAGTATCCAACAAAGATGTAAGTTTCAAATGCAAGTCAAAATTCCTTTAAAAAAGTAAACCAGCTCTACCTAGCTCTGGTGAGGCCACATCTAGGGTACCGTTTCTAGTTCTGGGCTGCCTGGAGACACACGCACATCCAGTGAATCCAGCAACGGTCCACGAAGATGCTCATGTGATGAGGAGAGACTGAGGGAGCCATGACTGTTCAGCCTGGAGAAGAGAAGGCTCTGGGAAGGATCTCATCAATACATTTAAATACTTGAAGAGAGAGTGCAAAGATGACAGAAACAGGATCTTTTCAGTGGTGCCCATTGAGAAGACTATAGGCAGTGGGCACAAACTGAAACACAGGAGGTGCTGTCTGAACATCAGGAAAGACTTTTTTACTGTGAGAATGACCAAGCACTGGCACAGGTTGCCCAGAGAGATTGTGGAGTCTCCATCCATGGAAATATTCAAAACACGAATGGACAAAACACAGAGTAACTTGCTCTACTTGACCCTGTTCTAAGTGGAGGACTTGGCTGAGATGATCTCCAGACATGCTTTCTCGCCTCAGCTGTTCTGTAACTCTGTAAGAAAATCATACAGTTACACAGCAAGGAATGAAATTAAAATGGCTATGTAATCCTACTAGCCTAAACTCTGCCCTCTTCTGCCTTTGACTGTATTCACACCCATACACATATAAAATAATGACTGTGTAGAACAATATTCACACTTTCATCTTTCTTATAATATGTTTTTGAACATAAAATTTAAAATATATATTAAAGATGATTAGACAGTGACTAGTTATGTTTACAAGCCAATGCACCTATAGACTCCATTTTTCCAAATGTTCTGTTTCAGTCATTGACTGGCTTTTCATTTCGTATTTTATTTGTTTGGTTGGGTTTGGTTGTTTGTTTGTTTGTTTGTTTGTTTTTTAAATCATATTTACCCATATTTAAGAAATAACTACACAGAAGACTGTGTATATAGAATCGCAGAATCATTTAGGTTGGAAAAGACCTTTAAGATCATTGAGTCCAACTGGAAACCCAAAACTGCCATGTCCACCACTAAACCATGTCCCTAAACACTACATCTACACGTTTTAAATACCTCCAGGGATGGTGACCTAACCACTTCCCTGGGAAGCCTGTTGCAATGCTTAATAACCCTTTCAGTGAAGAAATTTTTCCTAATATCCAATCTAAACCTCCCTTGGCGCAANTATATATAAATACTTGAAAACCTGAATGATTAAAAAGTAGTGTTAGTGAAAATGAATGGAAAGTGCACATCAGGTAAACTAGCAGATATTGTAACCTCAAAAGACAACTAGGTAGAACATAGTTTGAGGACA